>ML797599.1:29974-51376 GCA_009831015.1 Picea engelmannii | reverse complement strand
TGTTTGGTAAACTCAATATTATTCGAGCACAACAATTAGAAAATCAAGTACCGACCTTAAGTCCAAATGATTTTTGTTGCATTGGAGACTATCTATCTAAGTTTAAAACACTCATAATTTTATGTGAAGAATGTGAAATAAAAATGGAGGAAGAGCATTACATCTATATTATTCTTTCTAAGCTAGGTAGTGCATATTTTTTGTTTGTATCTACCTTTTATGCCATGAGAGAGGCTCTAGGGAAATATTATCAAAAATTCAGTCTTGAGTCCTTTTATGTTTCTTTGATTAGAGAGGAAGATAAGCTTGTACAACTTGGAGTGATCAACACTATAGGTACCTTCAACAAAGCCTTATTTTCCCAGCAGAAAGATAAACCCAAGTATCCTAAGAAGTAACATACTCTATACAACAACAAGAAACATAAGGGTCCCAAACCCACTCAGACAACTTCAGCTCGTAATGGTGACAAAGCAAAATATTAAAATAAGAAGACTGATAGACATTGCAACTTTTTTGATAAATATGGTCATGATGAGTCCAAATGTTTCAAGAAGATGGAAGTTTTAGAAGCAGCGATGAAGAAGCACAACATCAATATTGATTCTACTACTTCTCCTTCTTCTCATGGACATGCACTTTCTTCTTCTGGTTTCTCCTTCAATACAGCTTCTACTTCTTCTTCTGATGAGTGGTTTGTTGATTCTGGAGCATCTTATCATATGGCTAAGGATAAAGACATATTTTCTACTCTAAATGAATGTAACACCAAGAAAATATTTGTTGGTGATGATAGATCTCTTAGTGTTGTAGGATCTAGAACAAATTAAGTAGATAATGGTCATTTCAATGATGTATTATGTGCTCCAAATCTTTCTTGTAACCTTCTATCAGTATATCAAATCACTCATTCAGGTGAAGGTAAAAGCGTAGATTTTTCACCTCACCAAGTTGTAATCAATTATCTAAAAGATCCTAAGCATGTTCTTGAAAATGGAATTGTTGATGATATTATCAGGTTGTACAAGTTTGACAACTTTGGGTCATCATATTTTTCATCATTTTTTGTTGATCATAGCGATGACTTGAGAAAACTTCGGCATGAGCGCTCATTGTAGGAACTATGCAATCAATATATGGTGATTGGTCTTCCTCATGTTTCATGTAGAGATGGTGTCTGTGTTGGTTGTGTTCTCAGAAAACATCATCGGGACAGTTTTGACAAACACACCTCTTGGCACACCTCAGGCCCTTTGGAGCGTGTTCATAGTGATTTGTGTGGTCCACTTTCTTCTCCTTCTTTTTCTGGGTGCAAGTATTTCTTAATTTTCATTGATGATTTTTCCAGACGTACTTGGGTTTTGTTGGCCCTTGACCAAGTTTTGCGGAACACTTGGTCATATTTGACCATTTTTGGACATCGACACACTGTCAAATATGGAGAGCTAGGTGAAGCAAAGATCACAGGATCTCGGCCCTTTTTAGGGTTTTGGGTTAATGTAATGGGAAAGGGATGTCGGCCCATGGGTTTACCCATGTTTAGGCCTATGTTGTAAAGTATAAATAATTAGCTAGGCAATGTAAGAAGGGGAATGGCTTAGTGCTAGTAATTGGATCTATGTGATCAAATGTAAATTCTCTGTGCATAATGGTAAGAGGCTTGCAGAGCTGAGTGCAAGTGTTGTAAGTGTTGAGTGCATGGATTGTAAGAAGGCTATGTGCTAGATCTACTCGGGGAAGGAGGATATGGTGAGGTGCGCGCAGATCTCCTGTCCTATGCAGATTAAAAGTTGAGTTATGTGCTGTAATAAGATTGACCAAAGCTAATAAATAAGAAGAAGACTTTGTGGACGTAGCCCCAAGGTGGGGGTGAACCACGTAAACCTATGTGTCATGCTTTGTGTTGTTACTTCCTTGTGTTTTCATTATCTTGCTAAGTGCTTTGCCATGATTAGATAGATTTGCTTATGCTTTGTAATTTACTAGATGTATATGAATAGTATATCTAATGTGTATGAGGATGCTTAGTGTTGATCCATAGGATCTAATATTTTTTTTTGTTGCTAAGCACTGAAATATCTTATATCTGAGCAAGTATTGTGACATTCTATCCTATCTGTGAAGTACAATAAGGGTGAATAGTGATGAATGAATGGTGTTAAGTGCTCTGTAAAGGATATAATCACAGATCTGTGTCCCAGATAAGGTTGCGGACACCTGAGTCTCACAACCACCCCTCCCTCTACCTCGGGTGAGACTTCATTTGCTTCGCAGGTGTTTCCGAAAGGGATGGTAGTTAGGGCTTTGTTGGTGTGCTCTTGAGCGTTGAACCCTAGGTCTGCCCCTGTGACAACAAATGGTTCTGTTGCCAGGACCTAAAACTGTGATTGTTGGGAACTGAAGAAAAAGAAACTTTTTGCAAAAGAAAGCTCTATGCGTAGCTCTGTTGCCCTAGTGCGTAGATTTTTACTCGGCATGTGAAGCTTTGTGCCAGGAATAAGGTCAGATCTGGAGAAAGGAAGATCATATCCGAAGAAGAGAAGCGAGATTTGAATGCTCTGTGCTCTAGAAAAAGTAAAAGTGGAAATTTCTGAAAGAAGAAGTCAGATCTGCAGAAAAGAGGTAAGATCTGTAAGCTTTGTGCTCTAATAAAGGTAATAATAGTAAAAAAAAATTAGATCTGAAAGCTTTGTGCTCTGTAGAAGTAATATAAGTGAAATGTTTTGTTTCTAAAGCATGGATCTAGGTATGATTGATAGATTATATCCTAGCTTCAAAACTAGGGCATTAATAGATGAAAGAAAGTTTGATATGAATAGATTTGATAAGTATAATGATACATATGTTATACCTATGCATAGAAAGAATGTCTAGACTAACAAGTGGATGCAAGATCCTAGAAAGTTTTTTTTGCAGGCTAGCTACCATGATCCTGGTGCGTAGTACAGAAGAAGTTGGGGAACATTTAAATGAAAGAGAGGGTTAACCCTTTGTTACAGTTGCAGAAGACCGAGACATCTTGCTAAGGAATGCCCTGGTGGAAAACCTAATTGTCTCTATTGCAAAGATTGGACCATGAAGTGTTTGATTGCCCTAGAATGATTGCTAATCTTGAAAGAATGAATCTGAATGAAGAAAACCCTAAGACAAATCCAGAAATAGTTAAAACTCAGAATGAATCAGAAAAGATATTTCTACAGATGAAAGACACCTTGAATGATCACCAACATGTTAGGATATCAGATATCTTCAAAGAAAAGGAGCAACTCGAAGAAAGAATAAGGGACTTTGACATTGATTGTATTCTTGATGAATAAACACAAGTGAATATTATGCCAGAAAGAACTTGGGAAGCTATAGTAAAGCCTGGCATGATCCATTCCCTAAGAGGAACAAGTTTATTCAGAGGAAAGCTAGTAAACCTATGTGGAAGGCTCGCCCGGATACCTATCACTGTCAATGGAAATTCGACAGAGAAAGAATTTGAGATCATTAAATTTGTTGAAGACAGCACCCCGTTTACCATGCTCATGGGAAAACCTTGGATTGATAGAGAACAAGCTAGACGAAAAGAGGAAGAAGAAGTTTTGGAACATAAGAAGCAAGAGTTAAAAGACTTTATGACCAGAAGGATTGCACACTTGATTGAAGAACAGAAGAGAAGATCGTAGATATTTAATACTAGCAACTCCAATGTCGAGGCTAAGAGAACACTCGAGGATCCGCAAAAGATTGACTTACCTATTTTTTATACAGAAGAAGTATTATCAAAGAACCCTAGGAAAGACTTTCAACAATGCGAAGTAACTAAGACCACAAAAGATAAGCATCAAAATGGTAACAACATTACTGAGAGGAATCTCACTGGGAAGAAGGCTAGAAAGTTAAGAAAGAAAAGGGCTAATACTGTAAGGTTACAAGAGGTTCTAGAGGATACTTCGCAGACCGAAAAATTGCAGAATTGGAAATTCACCGAGATATCAGAACAACGACCTAGAGTACTTCGCCATGACAAAGAAATATAGCTATTGGAACCGATATATCCATCTGAATTCTTCTCTGAACGGGCAGAAAAGAAATAAAGGTTCATCATCCAACCATTGAAACACACCATAATGGGCCGAACAAGAGTTAATGAAGGATCATAACCGTTGCTAGCAAACTGCTACTAAGTTTCCCTACTTAGTCCATTGCGCCACACACCGAGAATAATTTTTTCTAAGTGATAATTTGAGCAAGAAACCTGAGATTAACTCACCCTGAGATCATTTCCTTGTTCCCATACTATTCATTGTAGTCTCTGAATTCCTTTCACACCCCAGCTAGCTGACCCAAGTTTGTATGTCAGACGAGCTCAGCGCTGCTGACAAAATCATTGAAGAAGTTCTAATTGACTTAATGACTAAGAGAGTCATGTTGGAGCGAGGAATGTATATAGGTGTACATGCATCATCCTCGGGAGCATTGCCAGCTTCCCCCTCCATTACTCGAGCATGACCATCCCAACTGCCTTCAGAAAGACAATCTAAGCTCGGAAATGACTTCGCCACTGTGAAGATGATCCCAAGTATCTTGCCTAAGTATATCCCACCACTAAGCGGCATAGTGAATCGGGATACTGTACCCAAAGAATTCGACTATGTTGTGGTCATTGCGTACCTCCGAAAAGGGGTGTGTGTATTTCATGCTAACCAGGATAAGCTCACAGCACTGAAATTTAGTGATTTTAACCTTGGAGGTCACAAGGTTTACAGTATGCTAGCCTCGCACAAGTACTTAACTATCACAAAAGGGAGGAACCCAAATATTTTCACTCAGCAATGGACCCATAACCTCGTGCAATAAACCCTTCTCAATGTAATGAAGATTCCTCATTTCGGGAGGCATCGAGAAGTGAATGCATGCGTCATATTGTTGTTGTCCTGCTACCACGAAGGATATGTATGGTTGGACCTCCGCATCACTATGGATCTGATTCTGATCAATCGGATCACAAGGCTAAGAATGCAGGGCCCTGACCCACACGAGTTTTACCCTGGAAAGACCGCAAATCGCGCTCTCGCCCAGTGAATAAAAGACACATATGACGATCTATAAAAGGGCACGCGATGTTACAAGGTAGCCTCCATTTAGAATGCAGCAGTGCACCTTGGTTTCCAGCTGATCGCAGAAAAGTTAGTCCGCAAAAAAAGACCCACACAGGTGACCAGATTTGTAGTTGACCTCACAGGGAAGTGCGTGGAGGGACTACAAATGAACTGGGAAAAATATCTTGTAAAACAACTAGAGCTTGATTGTAGACAAGCGCAAGAACAAGGGTATGACTTCCACTTTAGTTGGTTGCTCATACTCATCGCTTTCATCGGTTGGGAGCTACCAGAAGGTGCCACTTTTCTGGAGATCGAACCCTTCGAACCACTAGCCGCGAAGTTCTGTACGCTGTGGTATTCCAGCGACATGAACAAGAAGTGGCAGTCCAATGTTGTTTTCCACGCTTATTACAATCAATTGAAGAATGCAATCCATTCTACACTGCGCATCACACCAAACACACTTCATAGGTTTAGACCTTTGATCAAATTCAGCGCAGACCGCCACTTCACCTATATCACAACACGCGTTGATGAGCACATAGAGAAACTCCATTCGTACTATAAGTTGACAAAAGAAGACTTGGAGCATATTACCAAGGAATGGTGAGCGGACCTCCTTGTTCCAGCGAACCCCACAGAGATGTCCGACGTGGATAGCTCTGAAGCTATGCGGATACACCTGGATCGTGCAAGACTAAGAAGGATGTGGAAGTTCAAGATATCCATATCACATACACGAAAACTACTTCGATCTCACCTGCGAAGGGAGGTGATGATGAAGAACTAGGTGGCACAGAAGTTGAGAAAAACAAAGGTGAGGTTACTCCACCTAGAGAGGAGGAGGATCCCTCCAAGAAAAGGAAGATTACCCCACCAAATCCCTCATCCCGAAAGAAAACTAAGGCCACCCGGACTACGTTCAAGACTACCCTTACACAGGATGAATTCAACTTCTTAATCCCTGCGCTAAATGATACCTCACTAGAGATCACAGAAAAGCAAGAAGTGAAGCAGGAGAAGGTATTCAACCGGATCAAGGGAGAACTTCAAGAAGTGCAGCAGGCACTCCAATCCAGCAGAGCAGTTTCTACGACACCCTTGACAATTGAAACAACAGGAACAGCTGATGAGCCCACCCAATTACGCCAGATCATCGAGAAATTCGAAGCTCACCTTCGACGAGCTCAAGAAGACACAACGTAAGCCACCCAGGCTTTGGCACAGGTACAGAGTGCACTTAGAGTACAATAGAGGAAGGAAGAATATGAGCAACTTGCCTTACAAGCGACGTGGGAGGAGGAGAAATCACAGTTACAGCGGAGAAAGGACCAACTGCTAGCAGAGCAACTTGAAGTACAGGAAAGAGTTCACAGAGCACTTCGCTCTATGACGGTCATTGAAGTGAAAATTGAAGAACATGTCCCATAGCAGGTGGCACAACTTGGAGAAGTAATCCAGCAACTTCAACAGTGCATCACATATCTAGAAATTTGTACCGTGCCCGAGACTCCACAAGAAGTAAGAGACCTAAGAGAGGCAACTGCCCGCAGCACAGTTGGCAGATTTAAAACCTTGGCTTTGGAATGTAAGCAGTTGAGCACTAGAAGCGCCCAGACTTATGAGAACCTCACAGAAAACCTTGAATTGCAGACATTAGAAGCACAGCTCCAAGAAGCAAAGAAGCATGCAGATATGTTATAGGCGTAGCTGAAGGCCTTGACCCTAATCGAGAGAATGAAGCAATTTCCATAGCAACGCACTACCCAACAACAGGTACACATGTTTCAAAGTAAAGTGATGGAAGTCTCTCAACGACTTATGTTAGCGTCGGAAGTCACCCCTGGATTGCAGCAGGAGCAGAGCCCGACGCCCATCAATTTATGTCACGATTTGTTTAATGGGGTGATCGAATGGAAGTTAACTCAGAACGATGTGGTTCTAACTTTGAAACTAGGCCAGGCATGCATGGGCCAGTGAAGTCTTAGATAAATTTAGACAATGAGTTGTAGTAAGGGGGAGTAGGGGGAAGACTTGTATCAGAGAGATGCAAAGGTTTGTCATAAACATCAGGTTTCTAACAGACTGTAGGGGAAGACATCTAAACGCAAGATCTTCTTACATTCAAACGCAAAAAACCAGAGAGTACAATGATGCCACAAAAAATCCTTTATCATAACATAATTGCATAAATTCGTGTGAATCCGTCGATCACGAACTCTCTCAGTATGAGATGAAAATTAGATGGAGTAAGAAAGGTTGTCTGTCATAAAACAAGAAATCTCACATATAAATGCATAACCAGAAAACTTGAATTTCTGTTAAAACTTTACAATCGGGAGCTTTACTCTACCATCGATACTTTACAGAATACAAAGACTGAGTCTATACACTCAGAAAATTCACCTAACAATGGCGTGGTTAGTCACCCAAGGCTTGGTGTCCTTTCAGCCAAATTCAGACAGATATCCTTCGTCAGACGCCATCTTAACTGCGCATGGCTCCTGTAAGGGGAGTAGCTGAGTCATCAAGAGCCAAGTTAGCGTGTGTAGACCTCCTCTGGCTAATCGAGGACTGGGCATGGCCTATTTGGAAAAAATGGTACACAGGACCCTCTCGAGCAGACCGCTGGCCAGGCTCTGCATATCTTTCACTTAATGCATGAAGAGAGGTTTCAACCACTCTTTCTTACCTTCATTTACTTCAAGCAAAAACCAGGCTTGAGGTCGGATCAAATGGCACCCGGAGAACGTGATGAACCTTTCAGCGACTGGACTCAACAACCCTGGCCCCTTTTGCACAGCTCTTTCTATTTTCCCATGTGACGACGAGATGTGACCCTGCATTTATCCTCAAAGGTGCTTTCGGTGTTCGCGAATAAGAAGGGGCTGATCCTTGCTTCTTAAAATCGCGATGACCGAAACGCCGACGTGACTAGATATCGCACCATGCGTCCTTTGGATGGACGGCTGCTATCCTTCCCTACATATAATATGGGCGCGATGCATTTGCGCTAATCTCGGTGCAACTCCGCTAACCGTGATTTTCCGCCAACCGTTGATCTGCTCTTATGGATGAATCTGGACCATCGACGATATAATCTCGCCCACTCGCTTGCTTGGGAGCCTGAAATGAGATTTTCCGCGTTGCGCTCGGGTGCTCCTCATGCGACTCGTTGACCCGAATGCTCTTGTGCCCCGGACAAGAAATGTTACTAACATTAGGCTCCATGGGGGATAGAGTCGTCCCTATGATGCTCTAAGGACTCATTTTGCAGTTTCAGTGCCTTGTTGTTGGGCTATGGAGTCAAGCTCAAAACATCCCGCTGCTGAAAATACAAGCCGAAAAATAAAAGCAACAAAATAAAGATACATGCTCAAAGGAGATTATTTATATACAATCCTAAACTAATAAAACACTTTACATGGGGCTAGGTGAAAGCAGATTTCCACCATAGCCATTCAAGCAACTTCCTGGATAGAAGATCCTTCCTTCTGTCAATGATCATCAGCAGATGGTGTAACCGTGATAGCAGAACGGTTACACTCTTCAACTCCTCCTTACAGACTGGAGTTGAGATGAAATAGTGCGGCTCCAAGGCATAGGGGAAATGCCACTCCATGTACTTGCTGACAGGGTCATAGAATGAGTGGCCAATCCCAGAGAACTGGCGACAAACAACCGCCTGTGCTACACAGTTGTCCACTTGTGGCTGAATATCTCTGATAAGCATAGGTAGGAGGACAACTGACGCAGGCTCACTGATCTCAGGCGGTGGTTGTTCATTGATTGGCTCTGGATAGAACATGAAATGCGTGCTCAGTTTTTCCTCTGGTTCCTCCTCCTCTTTTCCTTGCACTCCTCCATCTTATAAAAAGGGAACGGTCTCTCGATCCTTCTCTTCAATCCCAAATGTAAATACATAATGGGAAATCTCATGAAGGAAGAAAGAACGATCCTCTTCCACAATGGATTCCTTGTTTAAATCTGAGACAACATGCTCATTGGGGGAAGATGCTAATGCATCCAAAAAATCTTCAATAATCTCTTCAAAAGAGTTGCTTAGATCATCTGCCTCGAAGGCTGGAAAATCCTTTTTGCTGCCTTCAGATTCCAATTTTGCACACTGGGGAGTGGGGAATATCGCCTGTACCACTAGTTCACTCAGAGCGCCATCCTCCTCCCTGGAAACTTCATCACTCTCATAACCCCCCCCCTTCTACAGACGAATGGGGAGGAGAAAGGACGGAGCTTTGATCCAAGTCATCAGGATCATCCTCATAGACTACATCCGAAACAACTTCATCCGGTATAGATTTGTGGTATCCCTCACTACAGTTATGAAAAACTAACACAGAGGGATAAAACTCTTGGTAATAGGCGATGAAAGCTACATGAAACTCTGAGAGTGAAGAAATGCTAGCAGGGGGTAAAGAATGATACCATTTACGTGCATCCTTTACTAACGAGAACATGAACATTTTCAATAATACATCCTCATGATGTATCTCCCACCGACGCATGAGTTCATGAAACTCACTGAGGTGCTGAGCAAGGTTGTCATCTTCACGCTTTCCAAATATGGGTAAATAATCGCCCCATTCATTCGGAGAGGAGACAACATTAGGAAAACCAGGAATAGCAGAAAAATTAAAAGGAGCAAACCTGCGAGCAATGATTTTCTCCATATTGAACCAGTGGAGTCGCCAATCGATCCTTGAATCATGGAGTCGCCAAGTGAAATATGCGCAACTTCGAATGTGTCTGGTCCTTTTTCACCATCAAAGTCCAGATCCTAACGTTGTTGTTACCCCAGGAAGCTTCTCAGGCTGAGAAAGCAGCTACTGAAACCTTCTCGAGAAAGCTCCTTAGGGTCGGCTTTCAGGTGTGCTAATAGTAGCCACAGCTGAAACAGTGATGTGGAAACCTTGGAGTCACCACAGTGGAGTTTCCAGGTGCATAGTAGCAATCTTGAAGGGCTCTGATGTCTGATGCACCTTCAAAATCAGAGGCTCAATGTCGTTCTTCCCAGGGAAAATCTTCAACTTCGTCCCCGGCAACGGCGCCAGAAAATGTTAGTGTCAGAAGTCACCCCTGGATTGCAGTAGGAGCAGAGCCCGATGCCCATTAGTTTATGTCACGATTTGTTTAATGGGGTGATCGAATGGAAGTTAACTCAGAACGATGTGGTTCTAAGTCTGAAACTAGGCCAGGCATGCATGGGCGAGTGAGGTCTTAGATAACTTCAAACAACGAGTTGTATTAAGGGGGAGTAGGGGGAAGACTTGTATCAGAGAGATGCAAAGGTATGTCATAAACATCAGGTTTCTAACAGACTGTAGGGGAAGACATCTAAATGAAAGATCTTCTTACATTCAAACGTAGATAACCAGAGAATACAATGATGCCACAAAAAATCATTTATCATAACATAATTGCATAAATTTGTGTGAATCCGTCGATCAAGAACTCTCTCAGTATGAGATGAAAATTAGATGGAGTAAGAAAGACTGTCTGTCATAAAACAAGAAATCTCACATATAGATGCATAACCAGAAAACTCGATTTTTTGTTAAAACTTTACAATCGGGAGCTTTGCTCTACCATCGATACTTTACAAAATACAAAGACTGATTCTATATACTCAGAAAATTCACCTAACAACGGCGTGCTTAGTCACCCAAGGCTTGGTGTCCTTTCAGCCGAATTCCGACAGATATCCTTCGTCAAACACCATCTTAACTACGCATGGCTCCTGTAAGGGGAGTAGCTGAGCCATTAAGAGCAAAGTTAGCGTGTGCAGACCTCCTCCGGCTAATCGAGGACTGGGCATGGCCTCTTTGGAAAAAATGGTACACAAGACCCTCTCGAGTAGACCGCTGGCCAGGCTCTCCATATCTTGCACTTAATGCATGAAGAGAGGTTTCAACCACTCTTTCTTACCTTCATTTACTTCAAGTGAAAACTAGGCTTGAGGTCGGATCAAATGGCACCAGGAGAATGCGATGAACCTTTCGACAACTGGACTCGATAGCCCTGGCCCCTTTTGCACAGCTCTTTCTATTTTCCCATGTGATGATGGGTTGTGACCCTGCGTTTATCCTCAAAGGTGCTTTCGGCGTTCGCGAATAAGAAGGGGATGATCCTTTCTTCTTAAAATCACGATGAGCGAAATGTCGAGATGGCTTGAGTTGGCACCACACGTCCCTCTAGATATGACGGTTTTGAACTCTCCCGACGATGTTGTGGGCCCGGGTCCTAGACACTCCCGGCACCTCGTGCATTGAGAAATGATGGAGCTTCTCTTTGCGCCTTAAAATCACGATGGGTGAAACGGCGAGGAACCTAATCATTTGCCAGGTGTCTCCTATGGATGGACGACCTATATTGCTCTGTAATACTGCTGGCCCAACTTTGGGCACCTTCAGCGCCTTCGGGGTTTGGGGTTTCGAGATATAGGACAACACGGAACCTTCACCCTTTGAACTCGCGATTGTCGAAACACCGACGCGACTAGATCTCGCGCCACGCGTCCTTTGGATGGACGGCTACTATCCTTCCCTACATATAATATGGGCATGATGCATTTGCACTAATCTCGACGCAAATCTGCTAACCGTGATTTTCTGCCAACCGTTGATCTGCTCTTATGGATGAATCTGGACCGCCGACGATATAATCTCGCCCGCTCGCTTGCGTGGGAGCCTGAAATGATATTTTCCGCGTTGCACTCGGGTGCTCCTCATGCGACTCACTGACCCGAATGCTCTTGTGCCCCGGACAAGAAATGTTACTAACAACTTCAACCACTCCAAGAGAAATCATGCCACCTGTTCACTGAAGTTGAGAGCCAGGAAGTTGAGCTTGAACAAGTTGTCATCACCACAGAACAACGCCTGGAAATACCAGTAAACGACGCAGTGATCCAAGAGTTCACTGAGCAAGAGGTTGTCACACTGCAGCAGCTCGAAGTAACTCGGGCCAAGCTCGAGACATTTGAAGAAAAGATGATCAGACCAGATTCACTCGTGATGAGTCACAGGTGAGTGTTGGGGGCCTGTTGGCCCTTGACCAAGTTTTACAGAACACTTGATCATATTTGACCATTTTTGGACATCAACACACTGTCAAAGATGGAGTGCCAGGCGAAGCAAAGATCACGAGATATCAGCCCGCCTTTGGGTCCCTTTTTAGGTTTTTGGGTTACGGTAATGGGAAAGGGATGTCGGCCCATGGGTTTACCCATGTTTAGGCATATGTTGTAAAGTATAAATAAGTATCTAGGCAATGTAAGAAGGGGAATGGCTTAGTGCTAGTAATTGGATCTGTGTGATCGAATGTAAATGTTTTGTGCATAATGGTAAGAGGCTTGCAGAGCTGAGTGCAAGTGTTGTAAGTGCTGAGTGCACAGATTGTAAGAAGGCTCTGTGCTGGATCTACTCGGGGAAGGAGGATCTGGCGAGGTGCGCTCAAATCTCCTGTCTTATGCGGAGTACAAGTTGAGCTCTATGCCATAATTAGATTGACCAAAGCTAATAAAGAAGAAGAATACTTTGTGGATGTAGCCCCAGGGTGGGGGTGAACCATGTAAACCTATGTGTCATGCTTTGCATTGTTACTTCCTTGTGTTTTCATTATCTTGTTAAGTGCTTTGCCATGATTAGATAGATTT
This sequence comes from Picea engelmannii, assembly GCA_009831015.1. NCBI lineage: Eukaryota > Viridiplantae > Streptophyta > Pinopsida > Pinales > Pinaceae > Picea > Picea engelmannii. The sequence goes on along the minus strand of ML797599.1, from coordinate 38,614 downwards.
TCTTATGCTTTGTGATTTACTAGATGTATATGAATAGTATATCTGATGTGTATGAGGATTCTTAGTGCTTATCTATAGGATCTAATATGTTTTGTTGTTGCTAAGAAATGAAATATCTTATATCTGAGAAAGTATTGCGACGTTTTGTCCTATCTGTGAAGTACAATAAGGGTGAATAGTGATGAATGAATGGTGTTAAGTGCTCTGTAAAGGATATAATCACAAATCTATGTCCCAGCTAAGGTTGCAGACACCTGAGTCTTGCAACCACCCCTGCCTCTACCTCAGGTGAGACTTCATCTGCTTCGCAGGTGTTTCCAAAAGGGTCGGTAGATAGGGCTTTGTTGGTGCGCTCTTGAGCGTTGAACCCTGGGTCTACCCCTGTGCCAACAGGTTTACTTTTTAAAACTTAAGAGCAAATGTTTTGACAATTTTTTGGCCTACAAGGCCTTTGTAGAAAAGAAATTTGGATATCAAATTCAAAAGTTAAGAACAGATAATGGAGGCAAATATGTGAACAATAATTTTACAAGTTAATGCACTAAACAAGGCATCCAAATGCAACACACTGTTCCATATACACAACAAAATGGTGTTGCTGAGAGAAATAACCACACATTAAAATAAATGGTCAACTGTATGATCCATTCTAAGGGATTAAGTCTAAAGTATTGGGTGGAAGCAATCAACTGTGAAAATTACATAGTAAATCACACTCCCACCAAGGCTCTTAAAAATATAACACCAGAAGAAGCTTGGACTAAAACTAAACCAGATGTAAGTCACTTCTATCTATTTGGCAGTATAGCATGGGCTCACATTCCTGATGAGAAAAGGAAAGCATTGCAGCCTAAAAGTGGGAAGTGTATATTTGTTGGTTATTATTCTAAAGACGTCAAAGGTTATATTCTTCTTCAACCGCATTGTAATGAAATTATTATTAGAAGAGATGTTAAATTTGATGAAAATCTCTTGTCCTACGAGCCTAATTCGACAATTGTGCCTTCTTCGGCTTGCAAGCCATCTTCGGCGTTTGTTCCTTCTTCTGTCCTTATTCTAGTTTGTTCTTCATATGATGAAAGTGAGGATGAAAATCCACATCCGCCTGCTCACCTTCCTCCATATGGATCCTTTGAACCTGAACCAACACTAGTTCCATCGCTTCCTAGATGGGTTCGTTCAACACGAGAAGGAATTGGTGGTCTTGTCAGTAATCCTTCATATCAACATTGAACACATTCACAGTTCCAACGAGCCTCTTATTTTTGGCTCATGTTTTCAAGACTCATGATCCAGAGACATTTCCAGAAGTTTCAGGTCATCCATATTTGGATATAGCAATGAATGAAGAGTATCATTCTTTAATGGAAAACAATACTTGGGATCTTGTACCTCTTCCAAAAGGAAGAAAACTTATTAGATCTAAATGGGTCTACAGAAATAAGTATGCATCAAATGGAAGTGTTGAAAGATACAAAGCTTGGTTAGTTGCCAAAGGATTTTCCCAAGTTGAAGGAATTGACTATAATGAAACCTTTTCTCCTGTAGCCAAAATGAATTACATCCGCCTTGTTCTTGCCCTTGCTTCCTCACATAAATGGGAGGTCCATCAGATGGATGTTAAATTTGTCTTCTTGCATAGAGATTTACAAGAAGAAATCTACATCAAACAACCTCATGACTATGTCCATAATGACTCTAGCCTTGTTTGTCACCTTAAGAAATCTCTTTATGGTCTTAAGCAAGCTCCCTGAGCTTGGTATGCCAAAATGGAAAACTTTCTTATTGACACTAGATTCTCTAGATGTCATTCTAATCCTAATGTCTATACCAAGAAAGTAGGAAGACATCTCATAATCATTTTCCTTTATGTTTATGACCGTACCCTTACTAGTAGTGACACAAAACTTTTAAACCATGTGAAAACCAGCCTTAAGAAGAAATTTCAAATGATAGACTTAGGTTTTTTGCACTATTTCCTTGGCCTCCAAGTTTTGCAAACCAATGAAGGAATTTTTCTTTCCCAGTCTAAGTATGATTGTGACCTTCTTCGTCACTTTCACATGGGCGATTGTAAACCTTCGTCGCTTTCACATGGGCAATTGTAAACCAACCCCTTCTCCATTCTAGTCTGGAGTCAAGCTTACTACCACCTGTACTTCTCTTGAAGTTGATGGCACCATGTACCGTCAGTTAGTTGGTAGCCTCTTATACTTGACTCATACCCATCCTGATATTTCCTTTGTTGTTGGTCTTGTTGCCAGGTATATGAAAACACCCCATGAAATCCATTGGAAAGTAGTTAAAATGATACTTCTCTATGTATGTGTTATAGTTCAGTTCGAGATACATTCCAGTTCAGGGGGGACTCCTTTATTGGTTGGTTTCAATGATTCAGATTGGGTCGACGACCCTGATGATCGGAAGTCTACTGCAGGTTATGTTTTCATCCTTGGTTCTAGACCTGTCACTTGGGCCTGTAATAAATAACAGGCTATTGCACTTTTTTCAACAGAAGCAAAGTACCTAGCAGTGGTAAATGCAAGTCAGGAAGCCTTGTGGCTTCAGCAGATCCTTTCAGAGTTTGGATTCGAGCATCAACATCCGACCAACCTTTGGTGCAAAAATCAAAGTGCCATCAAGCTTGACAAAGACCCAGTTCAACATTAGCACAACAAGCACATCGAGCTACACATACACTTCATCAGAAAGCTCATCCATGATCAAGTTATTGAAGTGCTCTTTTTCCCTATAGAAGATCAAGTTGCAAACATTTTCAAAAAGTCTCTTACAGAAGTGAATTTTTCCAAACTTTGATCTATGTTAGGAGTTCAAGAAGTTTTCATTAAGGTGGGATAGGATCTAATGCCTCCGCCATTTTCCTATTGTGTCACTATTGTAAATCCTTCAATCCCATCCCAAGTTGTTCTTAAGGGGGGATGTTAGGATATTTAGACACTTAGGAATTAGTTAAGATCTACTTGGTATAATGTGTCATTAGGTAAAAGTGTGTTTATTTAGTATGCATTTGTAGTTAGGAAATCCGACAGTCACCATATGTTCCCAAGATAGAGTGATCTGACGGTTCATATTCTCCTCGATCTTAACGACCATTGATCCGTGTAACACCCGATTGGTCCATGATCTCTATTTAAAGAACATGGAGAGTAATTTGTTGATGATCGATTGTGAGAAAATATCTTGTAAAATCTCTCTGTAATATTTTTCTTTTCAATTAATAAACTGCTCCTAGTGGTTGCATTGGTTGGGGCCGTGGATGTTTCCCCGTAGGGGTTTTACCACATCAAAACATCGGTCTGTTGATCTTTGATATGGTTGTGTGATTGGTTACTAAAGGCGTTCATCCTCTGTTGGAATACATGTGTTTTCGAACATCCATTACTTGTCATGTATCTCTTTATTTCCACAACCAACCTCTACAAGATCTTCCATATTTCCATTACTCTAATATTCAACTCGAGGCTTGAATTTACCTGGTTATACCTCTAATTTTGTACCATGTACAAGAAACCATTTATGCATAGTATAGAGATTTTGTCGCTTAATGCTACATGTCATATTTTATCCCAATTTATGAAGGACACAATTACCCAAATCAAAAATATGATTCCTCAAATGCATTCCTCTATGAAACATCTTTCCAATAGTTGTACTCATGTCTCAATCTAAGTTATGAGTTGAACGTTATGGTGGAAAAATAGTGAAGGAATATTCATTAACACATGAAACATAGTAGCAATGCTCAACTACCGTATGATCATTTCTTGATTAGATCTTTTCCATTGATCTATCTTAATGGATTCACCGTGAATCTAAGTCATACCTCTTCTTCATTTTGGGATTTCGTGATCTCCAATTTGTACCCTCTAGTTCCACCACACTCACTTTTCACTGAGATTCTTTTCCATTATTTTATCCGTAGGTCTATGATACATCATGAGTCGTCAGATCCCTCACTCTTTGGTCATCTGATATATGACACATGGTGACCTCCTGACCACCCAATCAATTCTCCATACTTAGTGATTTTCTTAGATATCACAGCAGACAACGAGTCTACAACACTTTCTTGGTTCTTATATTTGTGACCCCATCCAACCGATCCACTCTTGGTACTTAGCCAATTTTCAATATTTTGTCGCAGGTCCCTGGGCATATAGGGCTACCTCACTTCTTCACATAACCCTAATCCTCCACCGTGTTCACCACCTCTGCAACATCTTAGGACTTAGACGATTTTCCACTTCTTACTGCGGGTTCGAGTGATCCCATATTTATTTTACTCTTATAACTCCATCCACCCGTCTTCCCAACCGATCCTTAGGAATTATACAATTTCCAATATCTTGTTGTGGTTTCTTGGGACTGACAATTGGCCTGCCACATGGCTCGACATCACCTTCCAATTGTCATTCCATCCAATATGTACCTACCTTTGTGGTAGTACATGTATTTATTCTACCAAATCAGCTAGAACAGGTGATCCATGTGTCTATCGATATCCACCCACCTATTCCAACTGGCTCAAAACAATCTTCTGGCTACTTACTATTTTTAGTAGTTTTTCGGTTCCTAAACTTCTGGGGCCATTTTGAGAGCCTAAATGAAGTTTTTTCGGGATCGAGCAAATTAAATATTTCCAAGGGATATGATTGAGTTCCCAAAATGAATCTCCTCGACAATACCTTTCCAACGAGCTATCATGCACCCCAAACAAAGATCGTATGCCAAAGTTACGCCCCCGGGAAGTTCATACACCAAACTACCCAAAACATGGGCCACAAAATTGTTGGTTTTTCATCTTCCGGGGTTAGGGTTTTGGATTTTATTTATGTTAAAAATGAATTTAGAGCCCCATTGTAATAATCTTCTTGTAAATATGAGTATTCGCCACATCTCTTCTTAGAGATAAGCTACCACCATTCTAGCAAGTCTTTCACTCTATATTTTTACAGTCTTGTACATTCCGCTCATTAATAGAAATTGTGTATCAATGTATCTTTGTGTTTATGGTTATATCTCTGATAAATATTTGTTATGCTATTGGATATCTGTGATCTGAAAATAAAAGGCTGACTTGTTATGCTATGCAAGCACCCTCTACTTCATTAAAATAAACTTTACAGGACCTTGCTTCATGTGTTAAAATATGCAAGATAAACTTATGTGTTAAGTTCATGTATCTTCTTGTAAATGATTATGTGTGAGGATATGTTCTTTTAGATGGTTAAATATGTACTTTAAACAAATACAAATCAACACAACTTGCATCAAATAAACCATCAAACTCACAACAAGAACAAGCTGATAAAGGAGTTCACCCCCCTCCGGGCTACATCTCCTTGAGCCTCCATCAATGGACTTGGCTCTCTGGGATTAATTAGTCAAAATTTATTTTACAAGCTGCTTCTCAACTCCAATGGAAGAAAAGAATGTACCATTGAGATCATAACACATAAAAACCCCAAAAATGACTAATAGAACTCTGAAAACGGATCATGGCTCATCCGGGCATGACCTCTTCTACATGTGGCCATAAGCTTCCATGAGCTTCTCTTTGGAAAAAACACCTGTAAAAGTCCTCAACATCCTTTTAAACCTGTCCCAATGTATTCAGATCATATCAGTTAGCCAAAAATGATTATTCAATCACAGAAAACAAACATAGGCCCACCAAACCATGTCCTCGATCAATGAGGGCTTCAAGCTCCTTAGAGCTTGCTGAAACTTCAATGGTGAAAAACTTGCAGGAGAAGTATTAAAATGGCTGTAATAACAGTTCCAGTGGATTCAGGGTGTCCAAAAACCCCTAGCTGGGCTTTTACGGCACCTCAATCGGCCAAAAGATGAAGAAGTTAGGCCTCCTCCATTTTCCTCCTTCAAGCTTTCTGAAATTGGTTCGCCAAAACGCACCTCTGTGTGCATGAACCAAGAACACCGAGCAGTTCTGAAAAACGCGTGTTTAAACCCAGCACCGAGAATTTCTGAAAAACAGTCCAAACTATAGGACGGTTAGGGCGCCTCCAGCCCCTAACCGCCTAGCACTCGGGCATATGGGGTCATACGACCGCGCTCTATGGAAAAAAGGGATAAACGGTTTAAAAACCGTTTAACTCCCACGCTCCCGGTTGGTCACATGAAAGGGCATAAAACCGTGGCTTAATAAACATAAACCCGTGCCCCTTTTCACATAGGGCATGATCACATGGTTCAACACATAGAACCACGACTTTAAACAACACAAATCCCCCGCCAATACATTACATATATGGTCATATGTTAACAAACAATGTAACCGTGGGTTTCAAACTTAACTCCGCGCGCAAACCACGAGTGGTATGGTCATATCAACGCACAATAGAACCGGGGGTCGGGGATAAGCCCCGGCCCGACCCCCCCGCCATGCAACACGTACTTTGACTTTAAGTACATTTAAACCCGTTTACATTACAAGTAATTCTCGGTGGCCTGTTGGTCGGAGGCCCGTTGCGAAGGCGCTAAGTGTGGAGGAGTTCGCCGGTTCGAATCCGGTCGACACAATATATTTTTAATTAACAAACCAAACAACCAATAAAGGGGTGCCACGTGGCAGCCCGTGACTGGGCCGCGTGGCACCTTACCATTCGTCGAAAATAATGCCACGTGTCACAACACGATTCGACCAACTTCCAGCCAATCAAACTGCCACATAACCTTTTCCACATCATCGTATGGTCGCCACTTCATCATGTACGGTCAATCCACGTCATCATCCATACGGACTGTACGGACTACCCAGTCAACATCGATTTTTTTTACTGTTTGGCGATTCGGACAGATCGTGATATCTCTCGCTCCCGATGTTCGTTTGAGACGAAACGAATTGCATTGGGTTCGTGGTTATGAGGGCTACAAACCCATTTGTTTTGAGGCAATTCCGAGAACTTTTATGTTTGAGCTAAAATTTGACCCCTGGTCTAGATTTTGATCACACCTTCCCACTGAAAGGCTTTTGGACCCACAAAAGATTATCTGTCTGCTTTCAAGTTATATCAAAATCTTTTCGACAATCACCTGCATTCTTTGACATGCCGTGCACTGCAACTGGCTATGTCCTTCAACCACTGCTCTCTGGCTGCTGCTGACCCACTGCTCTCTCTGTGCTTGGAAGACTGCCAACCTTCCCACTGAGAATCAAGTCCCTATTTTGAACTCTTTGGCGTCAACAAAATCAACTCTCCAATGGCTTCAAAAACTTTCCTGCGACATCTTGTCACAAGCCAAGAAAACCATCAATCTTGAAAACAAATTAGACAAGACTGAAAAATGATGCCAACAAAATCATTTTGCTCTTCAAACAAATTGTCGCATATTGTACTTCATCAAAGAACATGGTGTTTTCCTGCATCTCGATGTACTCAAAATTGACTTACAAGCCAACAAACACCATCGACTAAACACAAGTCGAACAACACAATCGACACAACATAATCGTCAGAAAATCATCAACACAAGTCGAAACACATCAACCTTCCCAATCTGACAAGTCGACATACATGATACTCAATCGTGTTACAATCATGAATCACTCATGATGAACCATCACCAGGTACACTGCTTACACATACACAAAAACAAATGCATGTGCGTGACTCTTCAACTCTCCTTCCAGTACAAACATAAGTACACAACCCAAAACATGTGGGTACATAAGAGCTGAAATGAAAAAGATAAATGGCTGCAACAAATGAACATCATATCCATCTTTTACATCCTCCTGGCGAATTTATGAAACAACAAAAATTCCTTCAAAATGAATTGCATTCACATGCAACTTGCATCATACAAGTTGTAATAAACTACAGCAACTTATCATGCTTCCCATAAATGCACACATAACGCTGAAAAGTGCATTTACAACAGAAAAATACAAGCGTTACTTGCTCAAGAAATCCAACCATTTCTTACCAAGCCAACTCAACGGTGACTTTTTCTGTTGAACATCGTCCTCTTGTGAATCATCTTGATTCACATCGATGATGGAATATCCTCTTCCATTCCTGCCAATCTCTTTATCCAACTTCTTCTTGTACTGTGGATGAGTGGTTGGATGCAACATCCAACATTGGTCAATGAGATGACCCCTCTTCTGACAATGAGTGCAAATATTTTGCAGCCTCTTTTCACGTTGTCTTTGCTTATAAAGTTCCCTGAAATTGGCCAATCTTTTCCAACATTTTGAAACATGATGGTTATATAAACCACAATATGTACATGGATTATTTCTTCCATTTTTACATACAAATTTATCATCCTTAACATAATCAAAAGCAACTAAATGATAAGTGGAATTATACCTTGAACATTCACCTTTACCGCCTCTTTGAGGAGGTGAATCTGAAGAGTTACAAGCTCTCCTTTAAAGACCATCAACAATGTTCTTGTCCTCATCACTATCACAATTCTTTCGTTTCACACATTCGCATTCATCTTGAACACAAGCCTTGCATGCTGGAGGGATTGAACTTTCAACAAAAGTTCTTGAACTTTCACCTTTAAAACCTTCTTGAGGAGGTGAACTTGAAACAAAGTTTGTGCTTGGAACTTTTTCCCTTGTCTCCTCGACTTTGGAATATGCTC
>ML797599.1:0-12924 GCA_009831015.1 Picea engelmannii | reverse complement strand
TGGTAAATCCAGTAGGAGTGGTCGTGCCTATGGTTGGGAGGAAACAAACACTCATTTCAACAATTGCTTCACATTTTCCAGTTCTGATAAGTATTTTCATATTCGGTGTATTATATTGGATATGATGATGAAATGTTTGTGTTTATGATTCAGTTTCCTAGTATTTGAACAGTTGTTAAAAATGTTCTTTGATTTCTGTAAATTGTTATATCTATGTGATCTTGGACTTACCTCAGTCTAACTGTTAGAGAGTCATGGGAAGTGAGTCTGCAGGAGAGTCAGGGTAGGATCGACTGAAATGTCTAAATCCTGCAAACCCTGTGAAGTTTACCTTAGCGGGAATGTTAAGTGTGAATTTTGTGGGAGAAGGGTGTTTTTCCCTCAGAATATTTTCCCATCTGATCGAGGGCTCATGCCCATGCCCTTAACCTATTTTCTCCAGAGAGGAGATTGTGTTTATCCCTTAATATTTTCCAAGAGACCCATGTGACCAGGGTCAGGGAACCCTACGCTAGTTTGAAAGGAGCTAGCCCTTCGAGACTTATATCCCCACAATCCTCAGAAACATTCGAAGGTCGGAGTCGCGAATCGATAAGGACCGTCGATCTGGAGGCCCAGTGTAGGCCTCTCCTAGCCATTAGATTGGACGTAGGAGGGGAAACATTAAGCACTTCAGCGATGTCTTACTTCAGGAGAATAGGAAGCGGTCTAATGCTGAAACTCTTGAATGTCAGAGTCCCGGAGTCGATCCGAACCGTTCAAGTTGGAAGGACACGTGTCCACAGATCCACGGTTATTTGGGAGACCGGATATTCGACTGATTAAGAGACGCGTAAGTTTTCCCTGAAGCTCTACGAGCCAAAGTAAATCTTGGTTGTAGAGGCTAGGTACATGTGGTAATAGATTCGACGTGGTCCGGAGGGAGAGTCGGGAGATACACGCCAAACCCCCGAAATGCTGAATTGTTGAAGTAACTGGGACCATTGGATGGACGGGTACGTGGAAAATGATCCCGTGGTTCGGAGACTTCGTACTCTAGAGGATTTTGGCCAAGGGTTTCCAACGTGTGAAAACCGTCGAAGTCACGAAAGTCGGAGTAAATCTCAACCATTGGTCGAAGAGGGCACGTGGTGCAAGATCTGAGAGTCCGGAGATTTAACTCTTTGGGGGATTTGTGTAAATAGGGTGTTGCACCTCTTTTGCCACCTAGATGAGCAAAACAAAGGTGCTTGCAAGCTTAGTTGGGTTTGCTAAGCAGGACAACTGTAAGGAAAAGGGTTAGAGAAAGAAATATAAAAGAACAACTAAGAATTAAACTAAGAAGTAAAATAACAACTAAACTAGTGAGCATAGGGATATAAGAACAAAAGAAACAATAAGACCCATGTCACCAATGGTAAGGTTTATATCAGTGAAAGAAAACACCAAGAATAAAGATAACTACGAGTCCCTTCTTCCTCCAAGGGAGGGCTCTTAGACCTCCACAAATAAAATCTTCTTACAACTTTGAATGAAAATGGTGAAAGAATTCTTTGCTAATCCACTCAAGGGGTGAGATGGATTATCCAATGTAATGGTGCTAGTATACTCTTGATGAGAATAGAGGATTCTTCAAGAGAATAGTAGCAGCATAACTTTTCTATTGAATTTCTTAAGAATGAAGTGCTCCCATGGCCTTGTTTTATAGCACATCTTTGAGGTATTGTGCAACCATCTTGTAGTGTGAAAAGAGGCTAATTAGGGCATTTTTAGGTCTTTGACCAGCCATCCAATCGGATCCAGTCCAAATTTGAGTGTCAAATCAACTTGGAAGTTGAACCAGAAATGGGTGGGAGGCTGACCACTCTCATAAATGCGTCGTTCTCAGATGTGCATGGCTTTTAACGACCACAGTCGCGCATCGGGTGCATGTGCGCTTTTCTTGCGTTTCTGTTTTGCGCATGTGCATGCGTGCTCTGTGTAGTCATAGCGTACTTTAATTTTGTCACTATTTGTATAGTTTTTGACCTTTTGGAAATGATTTTGTGGTAATTTTGGTCCATGGGTGACTTCATAACTGTTTGACAATGTTGGATTCTTGTAACCATTTGCGGACGAAATTTCAGTCAGAACAAATGCCCCCTGATGGATGAGGTTAGGAGCATATGTATAGCTGAAATTCATCAATGTTTCTTTTACTGAGAGTGTCGTTGTAAGAGAGAGAGATAGTGGGATTGTCAAGAGTTACCCGTTGGAGAGGGAAGGGAACCTGTAGAACCCAACCTTCCATAAGTTGTGTAAAAATAAATTGTGTACAAATGAGGCGGGCATGCCCCATGCTCGTGTCATGTAACTCAAAAATGAATGGTGTGTTGATGTAGACAACTGCAGCGCCCTCAGGGGCGGTCGTGATAAAGGAAGAAGACAATTCTGCGGAGGAACATACTCTGAACAGTAGGTAGTGACATATGTAAGAAATATCACAGATTCTGTAGGCATTGATAGCCCAGCCAAGTTCAGAGGTCTTCGACAAATATAAGAGATAACTTCAATAGTCACAAAGTAAGACCCACCGTAACATGAGAAAGTGTTGAAGTCGAATGTTACGGGGGTCAACGACAACAGGGAACAATTGTGGTTCTCCCTGTGCCCTCCGAGACCTCTCATTGGAAAGGTAATGAGAGTCAAGATACTGTTGCCCTTCTGGAAACTGTGCTGATGTCGACAAAAAGGGGGACGCGACTCCGAGAATAAAATAGCTTCTTGAAATCTACTAGGTGAGGTTAGGAACTGAGGAGGTACATGGATGAAATCAAGATCTATGGAGACTCAAGACTGCCCTTGGTTGGGGGTATGTGTGAGGTATAAGTGGCCGCAACCGTTCAACTAGGTCGAGTGTTAGGGGGACAATAGGATAGAGGATGAGTTGTGCCAGAGGCAGGACAAAGTGAACAAACTTAGAGGGCAGAGGTAAGTGACCTGTGGGATACTCAGAGTATATGGACAATGTCAACAAGGGTAGATGATAAGGAGTGCCCCAACCAAGGGCGACATGGGTTGCGTTAGCCAAAAAAGGGAAGAAGGTCGTCAAAGGTGATGACATAAGGATATGTAAATGCTGGAAACAAAGACTTTTTACAATGTACCAAATAAATAAAGAATAATTTGGGATGAGTGTACAAATACAAAAATGGGTGCCCCAATGTAATATGGTTGGTCCGTTTAGGGCGCAATTTGCTTGGAGAACTTGTGGAGGGTGGGGGCCCCATGGGTGGGTTTCTGTATGGGGTAGGTGAAATGAAGGGAAATTTGTAGAGGGGAAAACTGATGGTGGATGAAATGGAGGGTTCATGATACTATGGAGGTGCAGTCAAAATAGAACCTTGAAGAGATAATCTGGGAGTCCATTGGGAAAGCTAGCAAAATGAGGAGAAGAAGTATGTGGCTGATTCACGACATGATGTAAGACTATTGGGACTCCCATCCCTAAAGGGTTGAAAAACAACATGAGTGTCAAAGTGCAAAAGGGTTCTATGAATGGGACAACTCATGTGGGGGAGAGTGCTACCGGGTAACAGTACCTAAGATGCAATGGAGGTGTTGGTACTGCAAAGCTGGAGATGGGGATCCTAGAGGCAAATGTCAGAGGGTGTGACTGGAGATGCAACTGAGATTCAGAGGGAATGATTACATGCTAGTGCTGATTATATACCTGAAGGGGTTGCGTTGATGTATGATGCCGAAGTACCTGCACACATGAAAACCAAATACCTGACGTGAACAATATCTGAAGAGAATCGAACATACAAGCATTTATTTGATAAGTTTTAACATGAGCATGCCTACTTGGACGGGGTATGAAAAAATGGCGCCCTGGGGGCTAAGGATACAAACTGACCTGGGGACGGTCTTGATGTAGATGACGGGATGTTGATCCCGTGGCTGAAGATGGATCGAAAAACAAACACCCGGAGCTCCCGGAATGGTGATTGGAAGTTTGGTGGAAAGGCCTATATATAGTTGTAGGGCCCACATTGCCAACTCATTTGTACTTGCTGCCAGAGTGACTGGACGAGAGGTATTCAGAGGAGATTTGGAGATTCTGGGAGAACGAGGCAGTCGATTTAGGACCAACGAGCTTCAGGTTAGTAGTCTTATCGTCCTGCATAGAAGTAGGTTTTCAATTTCTGGGTAGGGTCTGTACAGAGGGCCGTACAGGGGGGTTTATGGGTGTGGGCCCCCCAGTGCGCGGGAAACCTGGAGATATGCGCGCATGAGTGCGCGCCTGTTATCCGGATAGCCGTGCATGGGTGTACCCGTAGGGGGGGGACAAAGGCGCGCATGATATGCGCGCCTGTTTTCTACACAACCGTGCATGGGTGTGCGGCTGTGTAGTGGACAGGCGTGCTTTGATGCATGCCTGTGTTCATGGCAGGGGCGCATGGAGTTGCCCCTGTAGGGTGGGCAAGCGCGCACGCATGCGCTCCTGTGGGATGGATAGACGCGCATATGTCCGCGTCTGTGGGGTGAACAAGCATGCATATGTGTGTGCCTGTGGGTTAAACAACCGCGCCTTGGGGGCAAAGCTTACGGGTGAAAAACTCATCTTTTTTAATGTTTTTTATGGTCAAGATGGTTGACCTAGGACTGGATTATGTGTTTGTAGGCGATCATTTGGCATGATGCCGATCAACTAGAGAGAGCAGGATTCGTCCCAGCTGAGGGATGTCATGGCTATTGAGGAGCCGGGGGTTCGTGCCACTTTAGCAGCCTGTGGGCTACTGAAGTTCTTCGAGTGCCCGTTGATACGGGCGCAGGAGTATCTCCTGCAATTTCTGATCCAAATGTGCAGTTCGGACCTGCATTGCTTTATGGTGCGGGGAGAGCAGATCGTCTTCACTGCGGTGGAGGACATATACTTTTTGATTGGGCTCCCTTTTCGGGGAACGCCCCTACCGGTGGAGCCGGTGTTACCTGTGGACGTGTCGTTAGTGACTTTGGGCCGGAGGTACTGTTCGAGGGAGAACTACATGTTGGGCTCTGTAGTGAGCATCGGGGCGATGGATGCTCTAGCGCATCGTTGTGTAGCAACAATGATTGTGAGGGTGTATGGGTCCCTCGCGACTCAGTGGATCAGTGGTGGTCAGCTGAGTGTTATGGGGAGGGCATTGGCTGGGGAGCACTTTTCCTAGCGGTTGACACTGCATGCTAGGATGGTAGGGAAGCTGGACAGATGTCGGTCTACCGACACAGGGGAATTTGCCTTTGGGTCCATCTTGGTGGCCTGGTTTTTGGAGAGGGTGCCAATGTTGCGCCCTAGGATTTTATTGGGCTCTCCGGGTGCGTGAGAGCCGCGATTGAAGCGGTGGTCGACGATTTTGGTTCGCCACGGTGGGGGCGAGGGTGGCCATTTTTTTACAGCTGAGGCAACACAAGTGTGGTGGAAGATGCCGCAGGTGATACTGCAGTATCCATACACTGGTGTTGACTTCTGGGGTGATCTGGACATAGTGTTACCTCAAGGGGAGGTGTTTGATCACCGAGGTATGTTTATGAGTTTGATATGTTGATTTTTGAGATAGCATGACATGTGTATTTTGTATAGATGTTGATACTATCGTTTGGTTGTTTGTATGTGCAGATGTGGGACCTCGTGGGCGCGAGGCGTCGGCTCACCAGGAGCCGGGGAGACCGCCGCGGGAAGAAGAGAGACGTCGATATGAGGACGCTAAGGCGATACTAGCTGATGACAAGAGGGCAGTGATGTGCAAGATACCAGATATATAAAATATGCAGAACAGAAACGAAATGCTAGAAATGACAGAATAATAGTAAAATATCCAGCATAATCTTCACAATACACATAAATGATATACGAAATAGCAACAGAAATAACACTTTGAATCAGATAGCAATGTTCACAGGCCTCTTCGAGGGGGCAACCTCCAGTCGAGCAACGCTCTATTACAATAATATCCAAGCTAGGGTTTTCATACCCTCGACTCCTATTTATACTAAAAAGAAGCATCTAGAGGAAGATCCTTCTAGAAGCGGAAGATTCTATTAGGTCTTCTTACATCCGCCTTATTCTATTTTATTGAAAGGTCTTATTAATATTAACCTTTATTACATCCGAATACATTGATCTACCTATGTGCGGGTTAGGACCTTCACATGATGAGACATCGTTTTGATGACCTAGGTGTCGGGCCATCGCATGCTCCTCCGGCGGAGGCTGGGGGAGATTTTGAGGATATTCTCCACCGCTTGGAGGCGGTGCTACAGGGAGTACCTGAGGGCATGTGGTCGCGTATCCAGGATGAGGGAATCCTGGAGCAGTGTGTGGGAGTTTCGCCGACGTGGCAGGCCGTGGTGCGGAGAGAAGCAGTAGTAGGTGCTGCGATGACCGGATGGTTACCTCCCGGTCCGGAGGGACCAGTAGTGGGTGGGGGACCACCACCCGAGGGAGGGGCAGGAGGTGGTTCTCTAGAGGCACCTTGAGTGGTGCTCTATGTATTTTTGTATTTTGTATATAGGTTGGTGAACCCATTTTGGTGTAGTGGCACCAATTTTGTACCGAGGTGCGTCACTGGCCTGCGGATGTTTGTATATTTGTACGTAAACATTTTGATGGCACTATGGACCGATTTATATATATATGAGTATACATTTTGGGGTCTATGTTATGTTTACATGTGTTTTTTAATGTGTTGATGATGTCTAATCTATATATGTTGTGATAGGTTTTTGATATTTTTATGTATGTGTAGAGGTAGCTTGATGTGATGTATTCCAGTCTAACACAATGTTAGCTAAGGTATCTGTAATTTGATTCAATTGTCTTGGTATATGTGTAAATGTAATGAAATCAAAATGTCGAGATAAAAGTCTAACTTGCAGGTATTTGCGAAAGAGGCAAGGATCGCGGACGCGGTATACATTGTTGAGCTGGAGGACGACTAGTTGAGAGTCGAGAAAGACGCTAAGGTGACGAATACGATGATGCTGGGCATCGACAAGGAGGCCAATGACGACAGTGTATTCGTCTTGGTTGTTGGTTGCAGAATCCAAACATACGCCGCTAGAGTGGAACATTTCATGTGAGTGGGTATAGAGGGCCCAAGCTGCCGAAGCGAGATTTTGTGTCCAACGGCTGGCGCCGTTGGCATAAC
The DNA here is from genome assembly GCA_009831015.1 of Picea engelmannii. Taxonomy (NCBI): domain Eukaryota; kingdom Viridiplantae; phylum Streptophyta; class Pinopsida; order Pinales; family Pinaceae; genus Picea; species Picea engelmannii. The sequence continues at coordinate 5,773 of ML797599.1, read as the reverse complement.
CGATGTGGTAGGCCGGTGGAGGAAGCATCTGTCAATAACACAAATGATATTTTAGACATGAGGGATGGAAAAAGATTAAAAAAACTATAAAAGAAATAACCTAAAGTAGAATGGCTATGTTTAGGCGTAAAATTTCTTTAAGTATAACCCGTTGACAGGTTCTTTGAGAGAGAGGCCTTCGGGAGAGGCTAGGATGTATGCGCCTTTGGTGAGGCAATGTTGGATAATGTAGGGGCCACACCATAGTGACTCGAATTTGCCATGAACAAGGGTATCGTGAGCGATATCGTAAACGAGGACGAGGTCGCCTTCGTGAAATGAGCGAAGATTGACATGGTGATCAAAGGTGGTCTTTGACCGTTTTTTGGCTGCCTCATTGTTCTGTAATGAAGATCGACGATCTTCATCTAGGGACTCTAAGTTTAGCAAGCGCTTCTCCATTGGGGCAGTGTCGGGTAATAGCTCAATTGCAGTGCGTAAGGTGGGAAGTTCGCACTCGATGGGAAGAGTGGCCTCAACCCCATGGACTAGATGAAATGGTGTGAAACCAGTGGCCGTTTTCACGGTCGTACAATAAGTCCATAGAGTGGAAAATAACATATGATGCTAATTGGTCTTATGTTTATTAACCATGCGCTGTAAAATGGTCTTGAGGACTTTGTTAACTGCTTCGACCTATCTGTTAGACTGAGGGTAATATGGTGAGACAAACTTGTGGAAGAATCCTAACCGAGATGAAAGTTCGACGAAAATCTCATTCTCGAAGTGTTTCCCGTGATCGAAAACTAGTTGGAGTGGTACGCCAAAGCGGGATATGACGTGATTAAAGAAAAAACGCGCTGCAGTGTCAACGGTGTTGTTGAAGGTGGGCATAGCTTCCACCCATTTTGTGAAGTAATCGACTACGACAACAATCTATTTGTGTCCATTGTTGGATGGGGGATTACAAGTCATGAAGTCGATGCCCCATTTACAAAAGGGGCCGGTCGTAATGACTGGGTGAAGAAGAGTAGGTGGTGCTCATGCTTTGTTGGCGTAAAGTTGATATTTCTCGCATCACTTCACGGCATGAATGCAATCGTGAAACAATGTAGGCAAAAAATAACCTTCTCGGATGATTTTCTAAGCAGTGGACATTCCTGAAAGATGGCCCCCACATGCGCTGCTATGGAAGTCATTCAAGACTCTATCGACCTTGTCAATATTCAAGCATCGACGAAGTATGGTGTCAACCCCTCGCCGATATAAGATATCTCTGATGAGGAGATAGCAGGGGGCCTGGTGGTGAATATGATGATGATCATCTCGTGAGAGGTGGTTACTGAACTTTTAGGTTTGGAGGTAGACGAGGAAGTCGCCATACCATGGATCCTCCAAAGTAATATAAAAAAGGTGTTCATCGGGGAAGTTGGTATTGACGGGGGAACTGGTAGTATTGGAGGGGAAGGCCGTGACAAGTTGGCGAGGACGAGAGCTTTCTTGCTCTTGGGTGTTGAAAATTCAAGATTGTACTCTTGAAGGATAATGATCCATCGGGAAAATTTGCCATTAATTTGCCAACGATTGAGAAAGTATTGCATAGGGTTGGAATCTGCTACGACCTTAGTTGTGTGAAGCATAATGTAATGACGTAGTTTCTGGACTGCGAGGACGACTGCAAGGGCTAGTTTCTCTTCGTGTTTATACTTCAGGGGTGGCCTTGAGAGGTTTTTACTAACGTAGTAAATGACATGCTCACGATCGTCATCACCAATTTGAACGAGAACTCCTGTTACTGAGACAATTGATGCTGATATGTAGAGGATATAGTCGCGATTATAGTCGGGTGAACTAATTAATGGGGTGTTAGACAACGTCGTTTTAAGATCGTCAAATGCTTTTTGGGCATGTTCATCCCAGTGAAATGGGATGTCGTGGCGTAGTAAGCGAAGGAAACCGTGTGCTCGAGTGGCGTAGTCTGGGACAAATCGCCGTAGAAAGTTAGTTTTTCCTTGCAGTTTCTAGAGTTGACGTAAATTCCGGGGAGGTGGAATTTTTGTGATGGCTTGGACTTTGAGGGGGTCCACAGTAATACCGCTTTAGGAAATGATGAATCCAAGGAGGCGGCCCGCAGTGACGCAGAACACACACTTGAGGGGGTTCAAGCAGATGTTGTACTGACGACACCGTTGGAAGATGATCCATAAATCATCGGGGTGTTGGGTGCACTTCTTGGATCGAGTTGTGAGGTCGTCTAAGTATGAAAGGATGATATGAGCTAGATCGTGAAAAATGTATGTCATAGCCCATTGGAAAGTTGCGCCAGCATTCTTTAAGCCAAAAGGCATGACCCGATATGCAAAAGTACCCCAAGGGGTAGTGAATGCAGTTTTGTATTGATCGACTGGGTGGATTTGGATTTGATTATAATCAGAGAAACCATCCATGAATGATAGAGCCTCGTAGCGTAGTCGTCGATAATTTGATCGATGAAAGGCGTTGGAAAGTTATCTTTGGGACATGCGTGATTGAGATCGCGAAAGTCCGTGCAGACGTGGATAGTGCCCTATTTTTTGTTAACAGGTACAGGGTTGGAAACCCATGATGTATAGGCGATGGGGTAGATGAACCCAGCCGCGCATAATTTGTCAATCTTGGCTTTGATGGCCACTGCTTTGGATGGGTGTAGCGTCATTGTTTTTGACGAATTGGTGTAATGTCAGGCCAGGTGTCGATGCAATGTTCGACGATAGAGGGATCAAGGCCAGGCATTTCGGTGTATGACCAAGCAAAAATATCCCGATATTCTTGGAAGAGGGTTTTATAGGCAGTGATTTCTTGAGGAGTGCAAGCGGCGCCAATGGTGATTTCCTCGACGACTCCATTTTTGATGGAAATGTCGATTTTGATGGTTGGGGAAATGTTGGCCATGTTGCCTTCTTCAAAAGCATCAGGGGTAGGAATGGGGTTGCTGAACTAGTCGATATGCTATGATGGGATAAAATCCTTGGTTTTGACCGCGTATATGGGGTGTTGGTTAGGAGGCGTGGAGGCTTCCTATGGACAGAAGAGCACTCGATGGTGTAGCACATTCCATGGGTAGTCGGGGGTGTTTAACTCTTTGAGTATGTCCTCGTCATAGTGGAATTGGCGGGAATACAAAGGATCTAAAAGAGTGATATCGGTGACTGTTGTCGTGTGGTTGTCCCTTGGTGATGAAGAAGCAGGGGGTACGACGCAATGAGATTGCGATGGTTCGCTCGACATAAACCAAATATCGAAGTACTGAGGAGTACCAGTGGTAGTTGGATGTAAAATTTCCGTAGGGAAATGAATGGGGGAATTGGAGGGATTTGGGGGTGAATCCTCGGATAAGTCATCCAAGAACCATGGAGGCGTTGGGAGTGCCTCAGGTTCAAGAGAAATGATACGAAGAATCTCTAGTGACGAGGTAAGGTCAACCATTGATTCTGTAGGGGGCTCAGAGGTTTGAATCAGGGTCAATTGGCATTGCTTGTATGCAACGATCATAGGACATAGGTATGTGAAATGATTTAAGGATTCACATAGAGAGAAAGGGCATCTCATACGTTCATTGACTGAATTTGTGACATAATGGATGTCGGTGATTTTTGGGAGGGATGATGTAGCTGGGTTGGGTTCATTCTGGAAGCTTTGGTGTACTGCTGTTAATGTCTGCCGAAAGTGTGGCAGTGCTGGGCAGTGGTGTATATAATGGTCATATTCTGAACATATAGCGCAAGCGAATTTGGTTCGAAACCCTTTACTACTTGAGTGAGGGGCGGTGGCGACAGTACTTGCTACAATGGCGTGCGTTGATGGTGTTTGATTGAGTGGAATCAGGTTCCGTAACTCAGGTAGATATGGACAGTTGTTGGTTTGGTGTCCATGTTTCTCACATAGCGCGCAAGGAGGTTGGACACATGGGGGAAGTGGAGCTGTGGGCTCCTTCTTCTTACGCCTGCCCCCAGCTGTGGTAGGGAGGGTAGTGAGTGGGGGTGTCGAGGGTATGGTGGGAGTGAATATGAGAATCGTCATTGGGATTCCTTCCATTTGGGGGGGAAGGGATGGTTGAGGGACCATCTCTGGTGGATGTAAATACCAAATTGGAATTGCTAACACCATATTAGGGAGGGTAAGCGTTGCGGCTACTTGGAAAGCTTGTATGTCTAGTGGGGGGTAAAAAAAGGGGATTTGAGTAATGGCTCGGGGAACTGTCTCCCAAACTAGGATATGGCCTTGGGGAGAGATGAAATTGTGGACTGGTGGATTCGACAAGTTCGCAGGAGGCTCATGAGGGGGGAGCTCTGCGAGTAGTGGGACGTCAGATATGATAGAAGCCTCCCTAGGAGGAAGGGTATCCTCTATGTCAGTTTCGTTGGATGATACGATGCATACTTGATTGGAAGGATGAAGGAGTGGTGGTGCACCATGGTAAGTTTCTAACAATGATGGGTCTTTGAAAATTCCGGGACCCATTTCGATGAGTGGGTATGCGTCATGATTTGTGTAGATGAGAGGCAAAATGTTATCGATGTTGGAAGAGGGGTTAGGCTCGTAATGTGAGACTTGTTCAATGGTAATGCTATTCCTATTATGGGGGAACATCATTGTTCGAAAGATGGAAGAGGCAACTGCCTTTATAGCGTACATGTAGCTATGACCGAACATGATATTATAATCAAGTGGGGCGTCGATAACTTCGATGTCGATGTGAATGGTCTTGCCCCCGAGTTCTACAGGGACATTTTGGAAGAGCCCTTCAGGAGACGATGGTCGTCTGTCATAAGCTCTTAAGGTAATGGCAGATGATATGAGTTCGGGGGAACTAAGTTTCTGCCATACAGATTTGGACATAATGCATGTGGATGCACCTTCATCGATGATGCACCGATGAACTGTAATGTTTCAAATTTTTACTGGGATTTGAAAAAGTGATCAGAGCAGGAAGGTGAGGTTCTCCGCTGTCGAGATCAAATGTAATGAGTTGGGTATCCGCAGGGTCAACTACCCCCAAGGCGGAAAGTAATGATTTCCGCTCAGTGGGACAAGTTTGAAGGACTTCTAAGACTGACATGGCAGCCAGAGATTGTGCTAAGTTGTCAACCAAACTGTAATTATGAGCTGCCCTAGCCTGGGGGTTGTGGACATTCCTGCGCAATGGGATGCGAGGGATGTGAAGAGGTGTTTCGACGTTAGGGAGAGAAATTACCAACGGGGGTCTCGTTGGTGCTGGGTTTGTTTTTGGGGGAATGGGAGGAGACTCAGCGGGTGCACGGTATTGACAACTATGTGTTTGCAGAAGGATTTCTTCTTCATTGGTGAGGAAAATAGTACGATCTGCGGGATTGTTGGGATTGAGGTATTGTCCCAACTATGGTGGGGTAGGCTGTGTATATTGTTGGGTGTTTATCACACCTTGGTGTGGAATGGGATTTTGTAGTACGACTGGGGGGGTTGTTGCACGTATTGTTGTGGGGCCGGCTGAGGGGCAGGCAGTGCTAGGGGATGTGGTAGACTGCCTGAGTCTTTCAGCTGTTTAAAATCAACAATTTGGGGACAATGATGAGTATAATGACCGAACTCATTGAAAAAGGCACAAGGGAAGGTGGTTTTAATAGTATTGTTATTTCTCCCTTGACGTCTGTTGTTATTTCCCCCCTGGGGGTTCTGATTCCCTTGGTTCTGGTTTCCCCCAGTAGGTTGGTTATGTTGGGGTTGATTCCCTCTTTGACCTGGGTTGTGATTGTTCATGTTTCTTCCTTTCTTTTTG
>ML797598.1:168406-190280 GCA_009831015.1 Picea engelmannii | reverse complement strand
TCCTTCCAAAATCTTGTGCCCTTTACTTATCCGACTCCATATACCCTAAGGCACTGATATTTGACCTCCAACGTTGAAGCTTTAGTGTACCAAACTACTTTCAAAACTATAATTTTGAAACCCTAACTAACAAACTAACCTATTTAAGGCTGACGTCACAGTTGCATATTTCATCTTGACACAACAAAAGTTGGATATAAGCAATTAATGATGATTTTAAGCATTTATTGAGTAAATTGTTGATTGGACACATTTTTGGCTTAGTCATCTCTTTAGATATTGATGAATTGATGGTCTTTCATAGCTAATTGACAAAACATTGACTTCATTTTATATCTATTGCATTGCTTGTTGAATAATATCAGATAGTCATTGAAGTACTAACCCTTTGAGTTATAGCCTGCAAATATATATATATATATATATATATATATATATATATATATATATATATATATATATATTGTTATTGTTGTCTTGTTCCGGGTAGGTGTTTTCAATAGGACATACACTTCATTTATTGGCTGATTAGCCGAACTATCTGACATTGGTGGTAACCTATGAGGAGGGAACTCTAAAACTTGACTTTATACCTTCTGCCTCTTCAAACCCCAGGTTACCGGGGATGTCTCCCCTGGGCTAACCTCCTTAAATAGAAAGAACCTCCCCATCGAGGTGACATTGGGTGGGGAAGGTTCCTGTTACGCCAGTTTGGTCTCTATCCTTTAGCCTATGACCTAAACTACAAACTGTGCGATAACATACACCAAAAAAAGGAATGGAAGAACAAAATAATCAACCTATGGCTAAAGCCCTTGTCCCAGAAGTAAAAGAAATTCTGAAATCCCCATACTCTTTTAGCTTTGAAAATGAAATTCAGAAGATCAAAATTCCAGTCCCATTCTTAGAGTTGACAAAGAATGAAGATTTCAAGAAGTCCATTTCTAAAATGTTGCAGTTTGATTTTTCTTCCCATTCAACAAATTCAGTGAATTTGCAAGATGAAAAACCTGCAGTGATATTGGGGCCCTTAGTAGAAGATAGGGATGAATCTTCCCATCCTTTTCATACCTCATTGAATGTGCATGACAAGATCTTACACAACTGCTTGATGGGCTTAGGTGCATCTCACAACTTAATGCCTAAATCTGTAATGGATGAACTGGGTCTAGAGATCACCAAAGCATATCATGATCTATATTCTTTTGATTCAAGGAAAGTGAAATGCCTTGGGGTGATCAAATATTTAGTTGCTACCCTTTTCTAATTTCATATGAAGAGTATAGTGATGGACACAGTTGTTGCAGATGTTCCCCCTAAGTTCGGGGTGTTATTTTCCAGATCATGGATTAAAATATTGGGAGGAACATTGCAGATGGATCTCTCCTATGCCACAATACTTGTCTTTGGAGGTGAAAATATAATACTATATAGAGAAGCACAACTGGATTATATTATCAGTGATGAAAGAAACCCCACTAACCATCCAATTTATGCTATGGACACTGATTTGGGATCTGGCATTCTACATCTCCCTGATCTCCCTCAACAACCTTTGGAAATAAGAAAGCCGTCACCCATAGCATGTGAAACAGAAAAACAAGGTGTTGAAGTTTGGAAAATGTTTTTTGATGGGGATTCTTCTAAAGACAGTGTTGGTGTTGCAGTGGTTTTCATTTCCCCCTCTCAAGAAGTCATAACTTTGTCTTTCGAGTTAGAATTTGAGACCACGAATAACATTGTTGAGTATGAGGCCCTAGTTTTGGGGTTGAGGGCTGCTAAAGTTATGAAGATTGAGGAATTATCAGTCTTTGGAGATGCAGAGTTGATTGTACATCAGATCATAAATATATATCAGACAAAACATCCAAGGTTGAGGACCTACATAAATGAGGTATGGGATCTGATTGATAATTTCTTCCTAGATTTCAATATATCCTTTGTTCCTAGAGAAGAAAATGCATTGACAGACTCCCTAGTTGTTTCTATTGGCAACTTTAAAATTCCACTACCACCTAAACTCAAGTATGATGTAGAAGTAGAATATAGGCCTTCCATACCTGACAATGTCAAACATTTGAAGGTGTTTGAATATGATCTTGAGATAAAAATATTTATGAAAACAATGGAAGAATATTTCACTTCACATTGACCAAGATCTAGATGAGGAAAACAATCCTCATGCTAATAAATTCCTAAATAAAATTGCAGACCACAAGATTGTACAATTTCCTAGTAATCATATCCCCAAGAGATTGGTTCCTTTAGAGATATTATTTGATAGTAATGATGTGGCTTTCAAAGTAAGAGGTTCAAATGAAGATGTTGATGTGATAGAATGAAATCTAGGTACTGATGAAAATCCCAAGTATGTCAAACTGTCTAGTAGTCTATCAGAAAAACAAAGAAATGAGTATATCAAACTGATAAAGGAATTTGTTGTTGTTTTTTCTTGGAAATATGATGATTTGCAAACTTATGACACAAGCATTATTGAACACAAGATACCTTTGAAAGATGATACTAAACCATTCAGACAAAAACTAAGACAAATCAATCCAATGTTGCTACCCATCATGGTGAAGGAAGTCAAAAAGTTTCTTGATGCCCAGATCATCATACCTTTGAGGTACTATGAGTGGATAGCTAATCTTGTCCTTATTAGGAAAAAGAATGGATAAATCAGACTTTGTGTTGACTTCATAAATTTAAACAGGTGCTCTGGAAAAGATAATTATCCCTTGCCCAAGATAGAACATATTTTGCAAAGGGTGACTGGCTCAGCAAGGATGTCCATGATTGATGGATTTTTAGGCTACAATCAGATTTCTGTTTTTCCAGAAGACAGAGAGAAGACAACATTTACCACTCCTTGGGGTACATTCATGTATGACAAGATGCCCTTTAGTCTCATGAATGCAGGGGAAACCTTTCAACATGCAATGGATATTGATTTTATTAGAGAAAAGGATAAGTTTGTGGTGATCTACTTGGATGACATCACAGTGTTTTCAAAATCTGATGAAGAGCACTATCAACATTTGAAGAAGGTGTTCCTTAAATGCATAAAAGTGATTTTCACTCAATCCCAAGAAGTCCCTCGTTGCTATGAAGGAAGGTAAATTGTTGGGGAATATTGTCTCAACAGAAGGGGTAAAAATTGACCCAAGTAGAGTAGAGGCCATCAATACTCTGTCTCTCCCTAGGTCCAAGAAAGAGATATAGTCCTTCCTGGGTAAGATAAACTTCTTGAGAAGATTCATTTCTAATTTTTCTGAGTTGGTTAAGTTTATCAAATCCATGCTAAGGAAGGGAAACAAAGTAAAATTGACACTTGAAGCTAGAAATTATTTCGATCAAATTAAGCAAGCACTGACTAAGGCACTTGTTCTTATGAGCCCTTATTATTCAAAAGAATTTCTGATTTTTTTATTTTTCCTTACATGACACATTGGTTGTTGTCCTCCTTCAGAAAAACTCAGATGGGATGGAGAAACCTATTTATTTTTCAGTAGGGCTTTGAGGGATGTTGAAATCAAGTATGAAATCATGGAGAAGCAAGCTTATGCTTTGGTTAAAGCCCTCAAGGATTCCAGAGTGTATGTTTTGCATTCTAGAATGATTGCGTATGTCCCATCAGCTTCTGTTAAATAAATTCTTATTCATCCTGACATTGATGGAAAGAGGAGTAAGTGGATTGCCAAAATTTTGGAATTTGATCTTGAAATGAAACCTACCAAGCTAGTGAAAGGGCAAGGTTTAGCTAGATTGCTAGCTGAATCAAACTGTAAGTCGCTTGGGGTTAATTTCATGAATGTGGATTCTATATATCAATAGACTGATGTTGCTAGAAACAACTCACAAATCAGTCCCAAATTGACAGAGTGTAATTGGTACAAGGACCTTGTCCATTTCTTGCAGAAATTGTAGCCCCTAGCTGGACTTGACAAGACTAAGGTGAGGGCTTTAAAGCTCAAAGCAATCAGATACTGCATTTTTTATCATGTTTTGTATTGGAAGTATCTTGTAGGGGTTCTTCTAATATGCTTGGACCCAGATGAGGCAAAGAAAACCATGTCTGACTTTCATGATAGCCTATGTGGAGGTCATCATTTTTGGAGGACCACAACATATAAAATACTCAAAGCTGGGTACTTTTGGCCTAGTTTATTCACTGATGTCTATGCAAATATTAGGGCATGTGATAAATGTCAAAAATTCTTAGGCACGCAACAACTAAAATATCTACCTCTGAAGCCCATAATGGTATCTGGTCCTTTCCAACAATGGGGATTATATTTCATTGGATAAATCCATCCAGCTTCAAGCGGTCAACATCGTTGGTTCCTAACTTCCACTAATTATTTCACCAAGTGGATAGAAGCCATTCCTACAAGAAATGCAACACATAAAGTAGTCATTGGTTTCTTGGAAGACATTTTGTCAAGGTTTGGATGTCCTAACAAGATTATGAATGATAATGATGCAAATTTTAAAGCTGAACCTCTGATCAAGTTTTTTGAAAAGTTTGGGATCCAACTTATTCATTCTACTCCTTATTACCCTCAAGGAAATGGCTTGGAAGAGTCCTCTAACAAAATTCTAGTAAAGATCATCAAAAAAATGTTGGAGGATAATAAAAAATCTTGGGATTCAAAGCTAAGTTTTCTCTATGGGCAGATAGAGTAACCACCAAAAGATCAATTGGTACTACTCCATTTCAGGTTGTCTATGGAACTGAGGTTGTTTTTCCTTCTCAACTTGCATTACCCGTGGAAAAGTTTTTTCAAGACCGACAAGAAGAGCCAAATGATATGATCATGAGGATTCATCTAGTGGAAGTACAATAGACCAGGGAGTAGCTCTTTGATAAATCATAGAGCCATCAAAAGAAGATCAAGCAAGCTTTTGACAAGAAGGTAAAGAAAGAAGACTTCTAGCTGGGAGACCTGGTGCCCAAATGGGATGCACAAAGACAAGACAAGGTAAAACATGGTAAATTTGAAGCCTTGTGGATTAGTCCTTTCAAAATTTTTGAATTTTTTCAAAATAACACTTATAAATTATAGAATTTGGAAGACTGTGAACTTTCTAGTGGTCCATTTAATGGAAATTTTCTGAAGAAATACTTTTCTCAAAGCCACGAGTGGATTTCCTTTCATTGTAAATAACAGTTTTAGTTTGTTTTGTTTCTTTGAATAATGACCCCATAGCCCTATGATAAGACATTGAAACCATTTTTTCTTAGCAGCTCACAGGGAGCATGCCATCCCTTGTGGAGCCAATGTTATCACATAGAATTGCAAGGGTAAAAAATATTCTCAGTTTTTATTTTATTTTGAGTCATAGGTGTTCATTAAGTTTTATGTTTTTGTCCCTTTCCTATATTCATTTTTCAATTTTGTATCATTATGTAAATAAGATAAGGTTAAGTTGGCTTTGGTCTATAGTTCTTGGGTTATATCTTGGTTATCATGATGAATTGGACAAACCTACATGAGTCACATCTTTCAATTTCTCCATCATCATCCTGACATGTCACTTCATCCATGTTGTACTCAGACCCCTCCTTTTGTCACCTTTACCTGTTAAGATGTCAAATCAATTTTGATCTATACGCTGCCAACTCACTAGGAGAGTTCGCAGTGCATTCAAAGATATTTTGTCATGAATGATTTTAATTGTTTTCTCCAAGTGTACAAATCATTTTTCAGCTCAGCACTGCGAACGGGTGCTAGAGATAGGTGCTACGAACTTAGCATTGCAAATTGGATGAAGACAATGAGTTGGAGGTTGGGATACTTGCATAAACTATTATGCAACCTCAAAGACATATTCTTTCAAATCAATGCCACCAGATGCTCCATGAGTATTTTCACCTTATTTGAAGGACAGGAAAGGTTTTGTTAGATATTTTTCCTTTTGGGCGTTGCAAATTGGTGATAGGCATTTCAAACTGTCTCATGCACTTGTTGACAAGTTCACAAACCCATTTGCATGTTCTTTTGACCTTGATCATTAAGCTATATGTATCCATAGGTTCTGGACACCTTTCCCAATAATCCTTTTTGCTTCTTTGCTTATCTTTTCCAAGCTTTGTGAACCCTCTGTTCTAGCGTTGTGAATTCTCTATTCTGGCGCTGTGAGCTCTATGCAGCAAGCCTAGCGTTGTGAACCCTCTGTTCTAGCATTGTGAATCCTCTGTTCTAGTGCTATGAGCTCTATGCAGCAAGCCTAGCGTTGCGAACCCTCTGTTCCAACACCTTTTACAAAAAATGTGTTAGGGAGATAGCCCCTCATGTAGGTAGAATAATATATTCTGATGTAATAAAGGTCAATATTAATAAGGTCTAGAAATAAGGAAGAATAAGTCGAATGTAAGAATACCTAATAGAAGCTTTCGCTTCTAGAAGGATCTTCTTCTAGATGGTTATTTTGATAGACATATTTATTATAAATAGGAGTCGAGGGTATGAGAACTTTTGTATTGGATATTATTGTAATAGATCTCTACTCTGCTGGAGGTTTCCCCCTCGAAGATGCAAGTAAACATTGCTCTCAGTAATCAAAGTTCTCTTTCTGGTGTTATTCTGGTATCATTTTTGTATTATTGTGTTGTTATGTTTATATTGTTGATCATCTGCCATTTCTAGCATTTTATTTATGTTCTACATACTTTTTTTATATCTAGAATATTACAAGTGGCATCAGATCACCTTCCTTGACATAAAATTGTCAGTTAATTTTTTTCCAGGGTAGAGACGTATTTCGACATCTTTAAGCTACAGAGATCTTTCAGTACACATATAAACCCGCGGTCGGGGATTCATACACGCAGGAAATACAAGTGGTAATTAAGCGCACATCTGTTGGCCACTCTTGTAACCCATGTTGGTACCCCTTCGAGTGGTAGCGCATCATAAAACACCTGTATACAGATCGACCTAGATTTCTTGAAGCCCTCTTTAGATGAACCGATCGGTCGCCTGACTACTATAGTGCCACCGAGAACAACACTCGGGAAGATACTCTATAGTACTTGGGTAGTCAGGTAGTACGACCAAGGGCATGGTATAGCCTCCTTAGTTGGTGCCATGAGATATTGGGCTGAGTACTACTATTGGAACCCGCACGTATATCAAAGAGATATAGCATAGGGAAAACCTTTATATGTAGAACCCTTGAATATCTAACCCTTGGGGACGGAAACAAAAAAAAAAACAGACAAAATCTATTGTCGCGCAACTGTGTCTCCTGCATTCGAGTTGCCAAATCACTACACATTTCTTCTTGATTAAGCATTTGGGAATTTCATCATTGTAGTATTCTTCAGACCAGAGTATAACTCCACAGGTGTAAAAAAAAAAAAAAAGTATAGATCTTGTTGCACCATTATTTGAGACCTATTCCATTGGATTTCTCTCTTCGCACTTATAACAGTAATACCTATCATTTTTCATCCCACCCATCCCTTTTTGGTTCCCTTGTCATCATGGCCCACACCCATAGCCAAGACTTGGAAGCTCACTTCAATACCTTGCAATCTAGTTTCACAGAGACCCAACAAGAAGTGAGACAACTCAATGCCAATATTTCCACCATCAATAAAAACATGCATTCCTCCATAGCTGCCTCAATCGAGGAACTCAAAGAAGACATCAAATAAGACATTACTACCCATCTTGAATTTGTCGCTACAATGATCTACACCAAGTTGCATATCCCTGCATATCCCCCTTTATCTCACCCACCTTTGCATACCAAAGTTGAAACTTCCTCTCATTCCCATAATTTTCAGCCCCATCACTTTCAGCGTGACCTACTCCTTCTGCGTGTGGATGTGACCAAATTTGATGGCTTAGATCCCATTAGTTGGGTAACTCAAATAGAACATTATTTATCTTTGTACGACATTACATATGAGTTGGCCAAACTCTGGTATGGTGTTCTCCATCTAGATCAATAACGTTGGCAATGGAGAAAAAATGTTCATCAAGGGTATGTCTCTTGGACACACTTTGTGGTAGAGATTTATGAACGCTTTGACACTGACACCAACCATTTAGGTTGTTTGAAAAAATTTGAAACAATCTGACACAGTGGAAGACTTTATAGCTTCTTTTGAGCGACTGGCTTTTCGTACAGAGGGGATGTCTAATGCTTTCTTCCAAGATTGTTTTATCAGTGGACTCAAGAATGATATTGGCGCCTCGAAAGTCGATTACTTGGGTCATATTATTGGCAAGGTCGGAGTCAGGGTGGATCCTAAAAATATTGAAGCTATGCAAGACTGGCCTCACCCAAAGACTCTCAAAATATGATGTGGATTTCTGGGCTTAACAGGTTATTATCACAAGTTTGTTAAGAATTATGGAAATATTGCAGCACCGATCACTGCACTCCTTAAAAGGAATTCTTTCACTTGGAATCCAACAGCTGTTCAGGGTTTTCAAACCTTGAAGATGGCCATGTGCACCACTCCAGTCCCGGCCCTTCCTGATTTCACAAAGACCTTTGTCCTGGAATGTGATACTTCAGGGAAAGGAATTGGTGATGTCCTTATGCAAGAGGGTCGGCCTTTGGCCTTTACCAACAAACAATTGTTTGAACGAAATTTGGGCAAATCAATATATGAAAAGGAAATGTTGGCTATTCTGCATGTCGTTGATATTTGGCGCCCTTATCTATTGGAGAAACGCTTCAAAATTAAGACAGATCATCAAAGCCTCAAGTATTTTCTAGAACAACGTATTTCCTCCCTAGAGCAACAAAAATGGGTGACTAAGCTCTTTGGATATGATTATGAGATCATTTACAAGAAAGGCAAAGAAAATGTGGTTGCATATGCACTTTCCCAAAAATATGAAGATGAAGGGTCCCTTTTTTCTCTGTCCTTCATTGTACCAGATTGGCTCCAAGTTGTTCGCCAGGAATGGCTACACGATCCCAAAAGTTCACATTTTATACAACAATTGCAGTCCAATTCTTGAGTTTACCCAGGGTACTCTTGGCTCCACGATGAGATTAGATACAAAGGCCATTTGTATTTAAGTAAATAGACAAAACTTAAATCCGTGGTACTTTATGAGCTTCATGCTACACCCACAGCTGGGCACTCCGGGTTTACCAAAACCTATGACAAGGTCAAATGTTTTTTGTTTTTTTTTTGGCTGGGATGGTATGAAACAAGACACTTGTAATTTTGTGGTTGAATGTGATGTGTGTCAACTCAATAAGGGAGAAATAGTCAAATCTCTTGGAACACTACAACCACTTCCGATTCCACCTGCTATTTGGTAGGATATCTTTATGGATTTTATTGTAGGCTTACCTAAATCAGGAAATAAATCAGTCATCATGGTGGTAATTGATCGTCTTTCCAAGTATGCTCATTTCTGTGCTCTTCAACACCCATTTACAACATCCATTGTGGCTCAACTTTTCATGGATCAGGTCTTCAAGCTTCATGGCATGTTGCATTCTATTGTTTATGATCGCGACCCAACTTTCACCAGTAATTTTTGGCAAGAACTGTTCAAGCTACCAACAATTTTTATTTTTGTTCTGCATACTTTTTATATATGGAATATTAAAAAATGTCTTGTGCAAGATCAACAAATTTAATTACACTCCTATCCAGTCTACACTATGAAATTAGTCACCTGTGGAAGTCAACCTGAGTTTTGCAAAAGAGTAGTGAGGTTGTGAACAAGTTTGAGGTTGATAAGACCTGTTTTGTAAAGTTATGTTTTGATATCCCTTCATGATATTTTTAGAAGTATTTTAATTCATATTCCCGGTTGAAAGATACCTTTTCTTGTTCCTGGAGGTCAGGTGAGTTAATAAAAACAAAATTTCTACATAGAACTAGCCTGTTGGGAAAGATTATCGATTAAAACCCTAACCCTCTATTTTCCTTGTTTCACCTCTAACCATCATTAAATCTTGTGGTAAGGTTTTTTGCAAAAAACATTAATGGATACTCCACAACAAAGGAAGGATCACAAATGAGGGGGAATTGTGAGAACAGAGCCCTAGGACATGCATATTTTTCATTCTGAACCTTTGACCAGGGAAGTTTTCCAAAGAGTAGGTTGCATTAATTTTTGCTAGAAAATGCAGAGAGGGCACTCAGAGGTGGATAGGGAGTTTGCCCTTAATTTTGATGGGACCAAAACTAAGGTTGGGACATTGGAGTTTGAGGTATCTGAATTATCCATCTCAGTAGCAACTGAGATACCTAATTGATCCAGGTGGATGTTGGTGTCCACCCACCTATTCCAACTATCTCCTCATGTCCGTTTTTTGTTCAACATGTTCTTATGTACTTCTTTGTAATGTGGGTTCTACATTTTCAGGGTTGTCTGAAGCCCCACAAATCCTCCAGGTGGATACGGGTGGCCTCTCGCCTAATCCAACTGGCTTATTTTGTATTTTTTCATGTCAACACATCTTGTTGTACTTCCAGAGTCGTTTTGGGGCCTTAAACGTTGCTTTTTTGGCTCGCCACAGTCAAACTATAGACGGAGTCAGAGTTTGATGGAAGAATGTGTAGCTCTCTGAAAGAACTTTCCAATGGGCTATCACACACCTAAAACATAGGTCATATGCAAAAGTTACGACCCTACAAAGTTGAGGTACCAAATTACACCAACTTACCCATAGGGCCCACATGACTTTTGGTGCTTCACCTTCTAGGGTTGGGTTTTTGGATGTCTAGGGTTTTGGAATTCATGAGTAATATCCAAAAGGCCTATGGAGCCTCATTGTAATCCATTATGCTCATATGGATGCCTGTAGCAACCACATCTCTTCTCAGAGATAACTACCACCATTCGAGCAAGTGTTTCAGTTCTACAGTTTTACAGTTTCAACCTATTTCATTATTTAATAGAAGATATTGTTTACTAGATATTTATGTTATTCTTCATATATTTGTGTTTATTGTATTCAATATGTTAATCAGTTTGTTATGCTCCTAAATCCGGATCATTGGTATCAAAGTGATCTGCTCTTCATTTATTTTTCTTCGTGCATGTCCCCGACAAGATTTGGGTACAATAAGTTGGGACTCGAACCAATCGAGCCATTACAAGATTGACCACACCGAGCCCGACAATAACCATGGGGGATGAAAAGAAAGATGATGAAGCAGGATATCCTATTAAAATGTTGCTCGAGGAATCCCTCACACGACAAAGGAACGAAATGATGGATAACTTCGCACAAATCCTTCGATGACTGCCCACGGAAGAAGCATCTTCATCAAGTGGCCATGAAACCCCCTTCAAGGTAAAGGTAAATTTTGATATTCCATTATTTGAAGGATTGATAGATGCAGATGTTGTAGATAAATGGTTGAATCTGCTCAAAGGATATTTTTTTGTCCACAATTTTTTCGATAGGGAAAAGATCACTTTTTCACTCCTCAAGGTCGTTCCCCATGTTAAAGACTAGTGGGATACTTACTCTTAGCAAAGGGGCGTGGATGAATCTACAATGTTTGTGGTGGCCCCTACATGAGATTCCTTCCAGGACTCCATTAAATAATAGTACTACCCTATTGGAAGCTACGATGACCAGTACACCAGATGGACCACCCTACATCAAGAAAGGGACCAGACAATACCAGATTTCACCAATATTTTCCATACCCTATGCACCAAATTGGGTATCAAAGACTCTAAGCGTCATCTGGTGCTTAAATACCATGACTGTTTTCATAGATACATTCAAACATAAATGGAGTTCTTGGACATCACCTACTTGGTCACAACTTATAGATACATTGTCAAGATCGAGCAAAAATTTAAGCAGAAACGATAAGAGTTTGGATCTAAAAACCCCTCACAACCAAATCAGGGCAAAGGAAGCCCCAACCCACACAGAAAGGGACCAAGATGAGATGGCCTCCCTCAGGACAACCAGTCCAAGCTGCAATGCAAGAAGGGTAATGAGAAGACAAACAAGGACATGCAAAAATGGTGTGAGTACCATAAAAGTCCTTGGCACAACACCGAAGAATGCCTCTCCAAGAAGTCTCTCATGGTCGAGTTGAAGGCTTCTGAGTTAGAGGCCGACTCTAATTCTAAGTCAAATCCTGAAGTACAGAAGCATATTATCGATGTTGAACCCAATGCCATTGTCCCTACCACCAAATTCTGACCAAGCGAACCAAAAGAACCAAAGGAAGGGGAACACCTCTTTCACCCATAGATGTGGGTCAAGGGGGTTCCAATTCATTTCATTGTCGACAACGGTAGTCAAAAGAACCCGATTTTAGCAAAGGTCATCAAGCAGCTGGACCTTCCAATGACACCACACCCGCAACCCTATACCATCGGTTGGCTTCGCTAAGGAAGATATCTTCGTGTCAGCCAACAGTGTTGTCTGCCCTACAACATCAAGCCTTTCAAAGATGAGGTACTATGTGATATTTCTCCCCTTGAATTTTGTGATGTTCTTTTAGGAAAACCATATTTATGGAAGCATCATGTTGTGTATGAGTCTAGACCCCGCAGTGTTATTATTACTTTGGGTAGACAATTGTACAGGATCCAAGAGGTAGCGTCGCCTACACTATTTCTTTAATCTCTGCTAAGCAATGCGGTAAGGTCATTTCACAGACCGGGAAGTTCATTTTCTTTGTGATCTATGCTCACGGTAAGAAGAAGGTTGTCACCACATCCGTGGCCTCTACACAGTGCCTCTCTTTGTAGCAGAATCAAGTGAACGTGATCATGGAAGAATACAGAGACATCTTTGCCTCACCTACAGGGGTACTAACACACTGCCAAGTCAAGCATCCAATTGATCTAACCCCCAATGCACCTCTACCTAATGGACTATTCTATCGGTGCTCGTTGATGGAGAATGAAGAAATCAAGTATTAGATCCAAGAGTAAAAGGGGCACATCGGACCCAACTACTCCCCTTGTGGAAGCTCGATTGTAGTGGTGCAGAAGAAGGATGGTACTTGGAAACTTTGCATTGATTACAGAGCCTTAAACAAAATCACAGTCAATAATCGCTACCCCAGTCCTAGGATTGATGACCTTCTTGACCAACTCAAGGGGGAGAATTTCTTCAGCAAGATTGACCTAAATTTTGGCTACCACCAGGTTCCCATCGAACCAACTGATGTATGGAAGACAACCTTCAAGTCTAAAGAAGGTCTCTACGAATGGCTAGTCATGCCCTTTGGCTTAACAAATGCACTGACCACTTTCATGAGGTTGATGGATGATGTATTGAGAGCCTTCACCAAATCCTTTGTGGTATTATATTTGGATGACATCCTCATCTTCAACAGAATGTGGGAGGAGCACATGTGGTATATTCAATAGGTTTTGAGCACTTTGCGGCAACACAAGCTTTATGCCAACTTGGAAAAATGCTATTTTGGAATGAACAAGGTACAATACTTGGGCTACATTGTTGATGAGAATGGGGTACATGTTAATCCAGCTAAGATCCAAGTCATTTGTGACTAGCCAGCCCCGACCACACTGATTGAGCTTTAGATATTTTTGGGACTAGCCAACTTCTACCGATGGTTTGTGTTGGGATTCTCCCATATCGCATGGGCCCTCAACCAAATGACCAAGGGCGGTGGTAGGGAAAATTTCATGTTGGGGAAGGAGTAGAAATGAGCATTTGATGATCTGAATAATCGCTTGTGCTCAGCTCCAGTACTCTCCTTGCCTAATCTGTAACAGTCATTCGAGATTGAGACTGATGCATCTGACTATGATGTGGGCGCAATTCTCACTCAACACTTGCCTATGACAAGGAAATGTATACCATTGTACAAGCATGTCATCAATTGAAACATTATATTCTGGGGTAAGAGACGATCATACACATTGATCACAAGCATCTGTAGTTCATACAGACACAGGGGAAATTGCAGAACGACCGCCATCATAAATGGTCCACCTACCTGCAACAATTCCATCTCAACATCAAGTATAATACAAACATCTCCAATCATGTCACTGACTCCCTCATTCAACCTCATGTGGTTGCACTCACCACTGTGCTCCATTCCTGTGGACATGAAGCATCTAAGTGGCCCCAACTTTATCAGCAAGATCCGGACTTCGCCACCACATATCAGCTCTTGGGTACACGCACAACTGTCATTGATTTTCACATTCAAGACATAATATTATGCCACCTGGGCCATATCCATGTTCCTACAAGTGAGCGTGAAAAGATTATTTGGGAAGCCCACTACAGTCGGGTGGCAGAACATTTTTAGCGTAGAGAAAACTATGGTTGTTCTTCAGAAACATTTTTATGGGCCAAAACTTCGACAATACGTCAACAAGTATATCATATATTTCACTTCCTGTGTCATTGCCAAGCCAACTATCAATAATAAAGGTTATACACCCCTCTTCCTATTCCTGAGAAGCCTTTGGAATCCATATCAATGGATTACAAGTCTAGATTGTCATCCAATAAGCAAGAAAATGACTGTGTGTTTGTGGTCGTTGATCAATTTTTGAAGATGGCCATCCTTACAGCCCTTAAGAAGAATGTCATAGTGGTATATACTGCCAAGCTCTTCTTCGAATGAGTGTGGGTCCATTTTGGGATACCACAGAGCATCATCTCCAATCGAGACAACAGGTTCCTCAACACCTTTTGGTCAAGTCATTGGTCTCTGTTGGACACCAAGCTCACAAAATCCACTTCTTTCCACCCCCAAACCGATGGCCAAACAAAGGTTGTCAATCGGATGATTGTGCACATATTGCACATGTACAATTCTAAGAATCCATGTACATGGGATGAGAGTCTCCCATATGTCCAACATAGTTACAACAAGGATCTCTGTAGTTCCACCAAACATAGCCCATTTCAAGTGGGTTTGGGATTCCTACCCTTGGGACCCATTGATGTTGCACTTCCTCTTGCCACCACACAGACAAAATCTTCCCCTAATCAGTATGCGATAGACAAAGCCACCAGATTCATTGAGCAGATTTAGCACATCCACCAATAGGTCCAGGAAATTTTGCAGAAATCCAATGCTAAGTACAAGAAACACCATGATCAACACAAGGTACCACACCGGTTTCAGGTTGGCAACAAATTCTGGTTACATTTGCAGACGGAGGGTCTCGTCGGGCCCCATCGTAATCTTCACCCACTTAGTTATGGGCCTTACACTATCATGAAGGCTATGGTTAGCAATGATTTTGATATCAACACTCCACCCTTCCTTGGTCTGCATCCAATATTCAATGTGGTCCTCCTTCGACCATATTTCCACCATTATTGGACACCTCTGAGATCGTCGAAAAACTGACACCAACAGAGATCAACCCTAACTAAATGGAACAAGCATCCATTGACCATATCGTGGACACATAGTTCAATGGCACTTGCCAGCAACAGATCCAGCTTTATCGGGTTGTCAAGGTAGGGCAACTCCTACACCAAGGCAAGTGGCTCACCCTAGGCCAATCTTAAGAACCTGAATAGCTCTACAAATATAATCACCAAAAATATTGAATACACAATAGATCCACAAAGCAAGATAGAAGAAACCACACTTTATTATTACCAAATCCTTGAGGTAGAGAAACAACATACAATGCATCTTATTATGGAAGAGATCCTCTCATGTTCACTTGCCTCTTCGATGGGGCATCCTCTTATTGAGCTACTGCTCCAAATACAATACTCTCTTCATGTCCCATTACATTGCTTGAACCCCATTATATAGTGCTACCATCACCTAAGAACATTCTAGAGGAGGAATATTCTAGAAGTAGAACCTTCGAAGAAGTCCTCTTACATTTATTATATCTAATTACCCATTTATTATATCTGACTACCATAGTGGACCTTGTCCACCTTACATTGAATGGCCTCCACTATTATCACTATGGGCCCTCTGGGTCCCCACTAATACCTCTCTAGCTACCTAACATTCCATCCCACTTATGAAAGCATTGTCCTTGACGCTTGATGTACAACCATATACCAGGGTCTCATGGATAATTGTGGACCATAATGTTGAAGAAGACTGGAGAACCAAGGTCCCATGTAGAAAGGAAAGCCACCATGCTGAAGTAGTCCAACCACCATGTTACACATTGATTTCGTCATACCTATGACCGTTAATGATGTAAACCTCTATGTAGTCTTCAGAGGGGTTAGTGGCCTAAATTCCTGAAGAAAGAAGGGAGAAGAACTTTTTCTGAGAAAAGAAGTTGCATTTTCCTTTGTAAAAACCTTATAAAAAAGGAAGTTTGCAAGATGCATTATAGCTAGGGTGTGAGAATGCCTAATTCTCATAGGATGCATCATAGCTAGGTCGCGAGGAGTTCGTAGTCTGCTCTATAGGCAGGGTGCGAGAATGCTTACACGTGGGAAAAATGAGCATTTTTTCGAATCGTCTAGAAGGAGAAACTTTCATGGTGAGGTGGCATCCAAATGGTTTGGATCTTACTCACTTTCATGATTTAGTGGGATCATCCTAACCTCCTCACCTTATCCTCTTCAGCTTATAAAAGGAGAGGAGCTCTCATGGAGAAGGGCTAAGTTGGATTTGGCTTGGAATTATTAGCTTGGTTGGAGTGTCTTTGAGTTTTGCCTTTGTCAATATGGATTGTGAATATTATCAGATCCATGCTCTCAGAATTCTTGGAGTGGAAGTGTGTGGGGAATGAAGGACAGTTGGAAGGGGCCTTACGACACCAAGGCCATGGTTGTAATCTATCTTTGACATTTAATATGATACAGTAATATGATTCTTTCCTATAAAGCTTGTTGTGTTTTATTGTATGATTCATTGATCACATACATAGGTTTATATTGAGTTCATGCTATTACTATCACTTTGGTTGGTTGCGTTCTTTTGCAGGTTCATCGTTGTATGAGCATTGGAACGGAGATAGGATGGCGATGGCGAGAGGAAGTGACATTTAAACAGTATGTCACCTATCCCTCTTTATTTAGTAAATTCAATATTTAAAACTTAAGGAAAACATCATGTTCTGGTGTGTTTTGTTCTAGATCTAGGTGGATCTAGGGAGATCAGTTAATGTCCGCAGCTACCGATTTATCTGATAACAAAATTGACGACTCCGTTGGGGATACAACCCATTTTAGTGGTTTTTTCTTGGCCATTTGCTATTAACCTACCATTTTTCATTCCCAATCAAGCTATGAGTCTTGAGGAGACCCTTACAGACTCCCTGGATCCAGAAGTTCCCTCATAAGTTTTGTCTTTTTTCCAAAATTTGCTTGATTACAAACCTTCTCGCACTGTACCTTTCTGTGGCCTGTGAGAATCATTGAAGTTCACACCCTATTGTGTAATCCAGTGAGACATGTTCACACCCTACCTGTGTCCAGCCTGCAAACTCCACTGATTTTCGCACTGCACCCTATAGCTAGGCTGCAAACCCATTTGAAATTTTTGTTTGGAATTAGGATTTCCTATCTTTCGATGCCTAGTTTTTCTTTGGTCAGCTGGATTGAACTTTTGGAGCCTATATTGATTTGTTTACAGTCTGCTTGACATTCTTTGAGTTTCTTTTAGCCATCTTTGCTAGGTTTGGTTTTGAAGGATTAGTCTCTTGCTTTGAGTGTCTTTCAATTCCAAAGCCTGTGTTTTCTTTAGAATTGTTTAGGGAAAGATCAGATTTCTTTTGAATAGTTCGCTTTAAAAGAAAACTTTTAGTTTGGGTTTCTTTGTTTTAAGAAAGTTCATTATTGCTTTTAATGATTTTGAAAAAATAAGATTTAATTTCTTTCTTTATATTAGATTGGGGGCATCCTTGCATTTGAAGTAGCGAAATTGCATGATTCTTGGCATTTTTTGGTCTTAAATTCCGAAAAAAATTCCCCCTCATGGTCGGGGAGGACCATGAATCATGCATTGGTGTATAGTACCTTTTCCTCATTTCTTGAGAATCTTTATATTGATGAGTTTAATAAATTTTGGGACATCGTGCATATGGGAATGATAAATGTTTTCTCCTTCTCATAGCATAGCTTTCATCGAAATGAAAAGATTGCATCTTCATCTCTTTACATAATTTTCAAGTCGGTCAAAACACGATATTGTCCATGCCATTTTCCTCTTGAGTAACAACAGCCATAAAATAAAGTGCTTATAAAAACTGATTAGACATTTTTTATACTTTCTAGTAGCAAACCTACATTAGATTAGTTGTAGGGATTTGGAATAGATGTGAAATATAACTTTCCAAAGTCGCAAACAAACAGAATCTTGAGTTAGGAAGCAATTAAATCCACTTATTACATTTTGTCTTGGGAAGCCCTTCTAACACGAGGGTCAATCACGAGGTCACATTGAGACTAGCAGAGTTACTCATCCTGCTTTGTTGGTCTTGGTGTAGAGGTTGCACGTATTATGGGGGTCGCTTGAGAGGTATACCCACAATGATGAGTGGAAGCCTTTCAAGTTGATTTCGGGCTAGATACCCTGCCCTTGTGCATGGATTGGATTGTCGACTGTTTCCCCAGGCATCACTGTAGTGATTGGTAACCTTAGTGGCCTATCTCTTTAGGGTCTTTACACAAGGTGACTGTGGAGGGGCAAGTCTTTACGGTACTTGGAATCGACGTTGGCCAAACTCACTTAGGCTCCTTGGAGGGTATACCCACGATTATGTGTGGGAGCTTGCACCAGGGTGTAAGTCCATTAAGCAGGTTGTCAACGTAACTTTTCCACCTACTCTCTCTTAGCCCCTTCTTACTTTGTTCTTGTGACGTTGGATTTCATCACCAACTAGTGTGTTCATTGTGAGAAGGTTTTGTTTGCTTTCTTGCTTACTAGATTTTTAGCGTGTGTTGTATTTTTTCCCTAGTGGACTCTAAATTGGATCTCTATTTTAATGGCATCAGTTCCTGGAATGACCAATGAAGGAACCCCTTTTCCAGGGGAACCTTTTGTTTTTCCTTCTTATGAAAACATTGGTCATCCTCACATCGCTACTTTGAGCCTTCCAGGTCTCACAATTGGATTACCGGTATGGTTGTTTTCCACTCAGGTAATCCTAAATGCAGTAAGTGCTTCAGTCGTAAGCACTTCCCCCCAAGAACATCAACCTCATGTTGATCTGTTAAGGTCCTAACCCACACATAGGTAGATCAATGTATTCGGATGTAATAAAGGTCAATATTAATAAGGCATTTCAATAAAATAGAATAAGGTGGATGTAAGAAGACCTAATAGAAGCTTCCACTTCTAGAAGGATCTTCCTCTAGATGCTTCTCTTAATAGACATATTTAGTATAAATAAGGGTTGAGGGTATGAAAACCCTAGCTTGGAGATTATTGTAACAGAGCACTGCTCGACTGGAGGTTGCCCCCTCGAAGAGGCCTGTGAACATTGCTTTATGAATCAAAGTGTTATTTCAGTTGATGTTCTTATATTATTTGTGTTATTGTGGAGATTATGCTGGTTATATTACTGTTATTCTGCCATTTCTAGCATTGTATTTATGTTCTGCATATTTATTATATTTGGTATCTTGCAAGTGGTATCAGAGCACTTTCCTTGGCAGAAATTGTGGGAATTTTTTTTTCAGGGTAGAGACGTATTCCGACGTCTTTAAGCCACAGAGAGTTGTCATCACGTGCATAAACTCGTGGTTGAGGGATTCATACACACAGAAAATACAAGTGGCTCTTAAGCACACATCTGTTGGCCACCCTTGTAACCCCTGTTGGTACCCTTTCGAGTGGTAGCGCATCAGACAACACCTGTGTACGAATCGACCTAGGTTTCCTGAAGCCCTCTTTAGATAAACCTATTGGTCGTCGGACTTCTATAGTGTCACCGAGAACAACACTCGGGAATATACTCTCTAGTACCTCAGTAGTCGGTTAGTACGGTTAAGCGTACGGTCTATCCTCCTTAGTTAGTTCCCTGAAATATTGGGCTGAGTACTACAGTTGGACCCCGCACGTATATCAGAGAGCTATAGCACAGGGAAAACCCTTGTCTGTAGAACCCTTGGGGGACAGAAACATAAACAAATTAAAATCGACCAGATCTATTGACGCACAACTGTGTTCGGGTTGCCAAGTAAATACACATTTCTTTATGGTTAAGAATTTGGGGATTTCATCACTACAGTATTCTTCAGACCGGAGTATAACTCCGCCGGTGTAAAAACGAATCTGGAAATTTTTTCACCATTATTTGAGACCTATTCCATTGGATTCATCCCTTCGCCCTTATCACAGTCATCCATATCATTTTTCGGCAAAAAAATTTTGACCCCGCCCGCCCCTTTTCAGTTCACCCATCCTCATGTTCCATACCCGTAGCCAAGAACTGGAGTCTCGCTTCAACACCTTGCAATCTAGTTTCCTCGAGACCCAAAAAGAAGTGAAACAACTCAATGCTACTATTGCCTCCTGAGATACATCCATCAATACAACCATAAATGCATCCGTCCAGTCCGCAATGGAGAAAGTCAAATAAGAACTGACCACCCAGCTTGAATCTATCTATGCATCACTCTGCACCAAACTAAAGATCCCTATCGATGACCCTTTTCCTAACGCACATCCAAAGAATGAAGGTGAAACTTCCTCCCATTCCCATACCTTTCATCCCCATCACTTTCAACATGACATACGCCTTCCGCGGGTGGATGTAACCAAATTTGATGGCTCGGACCCCACTGGTTGGGTCACCCAAATGGAACATTATTTCTCTCTATACGGAATTACAGATGACTTGGCCAAACTCCAGTATGGTGTTCTCCATCTAGATCAAGAACACTGGCAATGGTGGCAATGGAGAAAAACTTCCCGTCAAGGGTATATTGCTTGGACCCAATTTGTGACTGAGCTTTATGAACGCTTTGACACTGACACCAACCATTTGGTCCATTTGACAAAATTGAAACAATCAGGAACAGTCGAAGACTTCATAGCTGCATTTGAGCGCCTGGCTTTTCGAATAGAGGGCATGACTGATGCATGCTTTCGAGAGTGTTTTATCAGTGGCCTCAAGGAGGATATTCGGGCCCATGTCCTCATGGCTCGACCTTTGAGTTGGGTGGAGGCTACTAAAAATTATAAAGAAGAACAACAAGTTGTATCCTCTCAAACCCGTAAACCTTCCTTTATCCCTCTCCCTAAACCCATAAATCCCACTACTCCCTCTGCCCCATTAAATATCCAAAAATTGACCAGGGCTGAAATGGTTGAACGCCAACTCAAAGGCCTTTGTTATAATTGTGATGACAAATATTTCCCAGGCCACAAATGTAAGGAACAAAATATTTTTATGGCCATCTCTGAGGATATTTCAGAAGACGATGTTGAAAATCCCATTGTGCCTGAGTCCCCTGAAATCACTGACATAACCCCTCCCTCCGACCTTCCCAAAGTAGAACCGATCATTTCCCTCAATGCTCTCACTGGCTTCTCCGCCCCCCAAACCCTCAAGTTAATTGGTTACATCAAGCATCAGAAGGTCATCATTCTGGTTGATAGTGGAAGTACCCATAATTTTATTCATCGCCGCATTGCCCAAGAAACCCATTGCTACATCCATGACGTCAACAGTTTCCAAATTATGATTGCCAATGTTGGTTCCATGAAATGTGGAGGGCACTGTGAAAATGTGTCTCTAAATCGGTGACTACCACCTCAAATCCCATATGTTTTCTATTGACATGGGCGGTTGTGACATTGTGTTGGGTGCAGACTAGCTAAGGACCTTGGGTCCCATTCTCATGGATTTTAAGGACTTAACCATGCAATTCGACCAAGAAGGCCACCAATATAAATTCCAAGGCATCACTGCTGGTTCACCTGAGGTCATTAGTTCCCATCGCATGGAAAAGCTGCTAAAAAAAGGTC
>ML797598.1:129294-167954 GCA_009831015.1 Picea engelmannii | reverse complement strand
CCACCTTCCAAAGCCTCATGAATCATGTCTTTCATCCCTTTCTCCATCATTTTGTCTTAGTTTTCTTTGATGATATCCTCATCTATAGAAAAACCTGGACAAACCATCTTACTCATGTGGATCAAGTTCTCCATCTACTCTCTCAGCACCAACTTTTCCTGAAATAGTCTAAATGTGCTTTTGGTGCCTCAAAAGTAGAATACTTGGGTCATCTG
The DNA here is from genome assembly GCA_009831015.1 of Picea engelmannii. Classification (NCBI taxonomy): domain Eukaryota; kingdom Viridiplantae; phylum Streptophyta; class Pinopsida; order Pinales; family Pinaceae; genus Picea; species Picea engelmannii. The sequence goes on along the minus strand of ML797598.1, from coordinate 167,739 downwards.
GTGGGCAAGGATGGCGTCAGGGTGGACCCGAAAAAGATTGAAGCTATGCAAGATTGGCCACACCCAAAGACTCTCAAAATCTTGCGTGGATTTTTGGGCCTAACAGGGTATTATCGCAAGTTTGTTAAGAACTACAAAAAGATTGTAGCACCTCTCACTGCTCTACTCAAAAAGAACTCTTTCACTTGGACTCCAATAGCTAAACAATCTTTTCAAACCTTGAAGACAACCATGTGCACCACTCCAGTTCTGGCCCTTCCTAATTTCACAAAGACCTTTGTGTTGGAATGTGATGCCTCAGGGAAAGGAATCGGCGTTGTCCTTATGCAAGAGGGTCGACCTTTGGCCTTCACCAGCAAGCAACTGTCTGAAAGGAATCTGGGCAAACCCATTTATGAAAAGGAAATGTTGGCTATTCTTCATGTCGTTGATATGTGGCACCCTTATCTCTTGGGGCAATGCTTCCAAATTAAGACCGACCATCAAAGCCTCAAGTACTTTCTGGAACAACGCATTTCCTCCCAGGAGAAACAAAAATGGGTGACCAAGCTCTTTGGATATGATTATGAGATCATTTACAAGAAGGGAAAAGACAATGTTGTGGTGGATGCACTGTTCCAGAAATATGAAGAAGAAGGATCCATTTTTTCTCTTTCCTTCATTGTACCCGATTGGCTCCAAGCTGTGCGTCAGAAATGGCTTCAAGATCCCAAAAGTTCGCATCTGATCCAGCAATTGCAGACCAAGGCTTTGGTTCCCCCAGGGTACTCCTGACTCCAGGATGAGCTTCAATACAAAGGTCGTTTGTATTTAAGTAAACGATCCAAGCTTAAGTCCACGGTACTTTCTGAGCTTCATGCTACACCCACAACCGGGCACTAAGGGTTCACCAAAACATATGACCGGGTCAAACGTTCTTTTTTTTGGGATGGTATGAAACAGGACATCCGTACTTTTGTCGCTGAATGTGAGGTGTGCCAATGCAACAAGGCAGAAAAAGTCAAATCTCTGGGCACACTACAACTGCTTCCGATTCCCCCTGCTATTTGGAAGGATATCTCTATGGACTTTATTACCGGCTTACCCAAATTGGGGAATAAATCAGTCATAATGGTGGTTGTGGATCGCCTTTCCAAGTATGCTCATTTCTGCGCTCTTCACCACCCATTTATTGCATCCACGGTGGCTCAAATTTTCATGGACCAGGTCTTCAAGATTCATGGCATGCCGCACTCAATTGTTTCTGATCGTGACCCAACTTTCACAAGCAATTTTTGGCAAGAACTGTTTAAGCTACAAGGAACCCAATTGCATCTCAACTCATCTTATCATCCCCAGATGGATGGTCAAACAAAAGTTGTCAACAAGTGTTTGGAAACATATCTGAGGTGCTTTGCCTCTGAAAAACAACACCATTGGGCTCAATGGTTACCCCTAGCCGAATGGTGGTACAACATTTCATACCATACAACCACTCGCATGACTCCTTTTGAAGCAGTATATGGACAGAAGCCACCTTCAGTTCTCTCATACTTACAGGGTACCTCGAAGGTCCAGGCGATTGACCAAACACTTACAATCTGAGAGGATATTCTTCATACCCTTAAAGAGAACTTGATCATGGCACATAATCACATGAAGCAACAAGCAGATCAAGGTCGCTCTGAACGTCAATTTGTAGAAGGGGATCAGGTGTTTCTGCAACTGCAACCATATAAGCAAACTTCCCTCAAGGTTGAGCATTGTCAGAAGCTAGCGCCCAAATTTTATGGTCCTTATACAGTTCTCAAGCGTGTGGGACAAGTCGCATATCAGTTAGCTCTACCCAGTCAGTCGAAGCTACATCCTGTTTTTCATGTTTCATGCTTAAAGAAGGTGATTGGAACCAGGTGCCAAATTCAAACCAACCTTCCCGAGTTAGCTGAAGAAGGATCCATTTGGCTACAGCCAGAAGCAGTTTTGGACCAGCATGAGCATCGCCTACATCAGAGAACCATCAAGGAAGTGCTAGTCCAGTGGAAAGATATGACTCCAGCAGATGCCACTTGGGAACCAACTACCATTCTGTAGCAGTTTCCACATCTCAAGCCTTGAGGACAAGGATGTTTTTAAGGGGGAGGACATGTTAAGGTCCTAACCCGCACATAGGTAGATCAATGTATTTGAATGTAATAAAGTTCAATATTAATAAGGCATTTCAATAAAATAGAATAAGGTGGATGTAAGAAGACCTAATGGAAGCTTCCGCTTCTAAAAGGATCTTCCTCTAGATGCTTCTCTTAATAGACATATTTAGTATAAATAAGGGTCGAGGGTATGAAAACCCTAGCTTGGAGATTATTGGAACAGAGCACTGCTCGACTGGAGGTTTCCCCCTTGAAGAGACCTGTGGACATTGCTTTCTGAATCAAAGTTCTATTTCAGTTGATGTTCTTATATTATTTCTGTGTTATTGTGGAGATTATGCTGGTTATATTACTGTTATTCTGCCATTTCTAGCATTTTATTTATGTTCTGCGTATTTATTATATTTGGTATTTTGCATGATCCTTCACCTTCTTCACCAGTAAAATCTTCTTCACCTTCTTCGCTTGCAAGGTCGCCTTCTGTTTCATCTTCTTCATCAAGTGAAAGTTTTGAATCTAGTAACACGGTGAATAAGAAGAAGAAGAAAAGAAAGATTAAGAAGAAGAAAGATAAACAAGGGTCAAAACCTCCAACCATTGTCAAACATCTTGGAAAGCAACCAGTTATTGTTAATTGTGTTGGGAGTGTTGATGATGTCAATATCACCCAAACAACTCGTAAGCTCAAGTACCCTTGCAGGATTTGTAAAGGTAGCCATCTTCTTAAGGAATGCCCCGGTCTATCCAAGGTTATAGAAGCATGGTCTACACATCCTCGCCAACCCATGTCATTAGCCTCTGAACAACATGTTGATGACCTCCCGTCAACTAGTCACGATACCGTTGGGAAGAAGAAAAGTAGAGTCAAGTTCTCATGTATGTTATGCAATGGGATTCATCTAACTCACCTTTTCCCTCGTATGCACAAAGCCTCAAAATTAATGGAAGACATGACTGTTTCACATCCTAAACTTCCAACTGCTTATCACAAGATTACTCTTGACCCCGCTATAGTTGATGGAATGATCACTCTGGTCCCTTCACCAATCAATCCGGTTGATCATGTCATCAATCTGGTCACGTCCTTAGTTGAAGCAGTTGACAAAGTGGTTGATCCGATACCATCCTCGGTCAATCCCGCTCTCCCCTCAGAGAGTGAAACTAAAGTGGTCGATATGATCCCATCCTCGGTCGATTCCCCTCTCCCATTAGAGAGTGTCACCCAAGTGGTCGATCCGTTTCCATCTGTCAACCCCATTCTCCCCTTGGTGAATGCAACCCAAGTGGTCAATCTGATCTCGTCATCAGTCGATCCTACTCTCCCGCTAGAGAGTAAACCCGATACTACCCATGTTTTTCTCGTTGATACAGAATCTACCATGCCGAGGGCTATTCCTCCTTCTCCCATGGAACCCCCTCCAAGCTATGAGGCCATCCATTTTGATTGGGGTGTGCTAACTGGACCTCGTCTTCCCTCTCACATTCCTTTCCAGATTACAACACAGGTTTGTGGTCGGGACGTTCCCCAGATGTTGATAGATGAAGGTGCGTTTGTTAGTATTTTGTCCTCTATTGTTTGGTAGGCTTTGGGTTGTCCTCAGCTCGCACCAGTTACACAGAATCTGTTAGCTTTTAACAGAAGAACTAGTCAACCTTTAGGGACCCTTCCTCAGTTTCCTTTAACTTTGGGAGGGAAAACTGTCTTCGTTGATGTCATGGTAGTCCAAGATCCCTTGGATTTCGCTTTACTTCTTGGGCGGGATTATGTCTATGCCATGAAATCTATTGTGTCCACTCTTTTTTGTCTGATATCTTTCCCTCACGATGGAAGAATTGTGACTGTTGATCAACTTTCATTCATTGACCCTGACTGGATTGCCTCCCTAAATGGTTCTTATATGCAGATGGTATCGCCCCTGCCATAGGTCAATTATGTGGCGTTGTCGCCCATGGTTTCAACTTCTGATGACTTAGATCCAGTAGTTGACATGGTGATCTCTTCGATAGGGTTGTTAGAGCATGATCTCTTTACTCTTGCTGCGACCCTCGACATGGTGTCCTTCCAGAGTGTGTTTCTTCCTTCCAGTGAAGACCTCTTGGAATCCATGATCGAGTTTTGTCCCTTGACATGGTGTCATTCCGGAGCATTTTCCTCTTGGAATCCATGATCAAGAAGAGAGACTTCTGAGGATATTTTTTGCATCTCTGAGGCAACCTCGTTAAAAAATGAAACAGAGGTCTTTGAGCATGGTTTTCTGATTTCAAGCTCATTAAAAAATGAAACCAGTTGTGAGGATAGTTTTCACATCTCTGTAGCAACCTCATTAAAAAATGAAATAGAGCTTACAAGGATAGTTTTTTCGTCTTTGTGGAAACCTCGTTAAAAAATTAAATAGAGGTTCTGAGGATAGTTTTTGCGTCTCTGAGGCAACCTCATTAAAAAATGAAACAGAGGTCTTTGAGCATGGTTTTCTGATTTCAAGCTCGTTAAAAAATGAAACCAGCTGTGAGGATAGTTTCTGCATCTCTGTAGCAACCTCATTAAAAAAATGAAATAGAGCTTACAAGGATATTTTTTTCGTCTCTGTGGCAACCTCATTAAAAAATGAAACAGAGGTTCCGAGGATAGTTTTTGCATCTCTGAGGCAACCTCGTTAAAAAATGAAACAAAGGTCTTTGAGCATGGTTTTCTAATTTCAAGCTCGTTAAAAAATGAAACCAGCTGTGAGGATAGTTTTCGCATCTCTGTAGAGACCTCATTAAAAAATGAAATAGAGCTTATGAGGATAGTTTTTTCATCTCTGTGGCAACCTCGTTAAAAAATGAAATAGAGGTTCTGAGGATAGTTTTTGCATCTTTGAGGCAACCTCGTTAAAAAATGAAACAAAGGTCTTTGAGCATGGTTTTTTATTTCAAGCTCGTTAAAAAATGAAACCACTTACGAGGATAGTTTTTTCGTCTCTGTGGCATCCTCGTTAAAAAACGAAACAGAGGTTACGAGCATAGTTCTTGTTTCTGTGCCAAGCTTGTTAAAAAATGAAATAGTTTTTCCCCCTCTCTATTTGAGTCAAGTCCTTCGTCTAGTATTTGAAGCTTCATTTCATTCTCCTTTGATGTTGGATGAAACAAATCTTGGGGGGCATTTGCCTCAGCCTCTGGACTTCATGCTGAAGTTGAGTCGCTAGCTTCTTAATCTAGGGGATAAGTACCAACCATCCATGTGTTATGCGTTGGGAAGTCCAAGCATAGTTTTCTATGGTTCAAGCTTGTGTAAAAATGAAACCACTTACCTCAAGCATAGTTTCCTCTGGTTCGAGATTGTGTAAAAATGAAACCACTTACCTCAAGCATACTTTCCTCTGGTTCGAGCTTGTGTAAAAATGAAACCAGGTCCAAGCATAGTTTTGTTTTGTTTTAAAGCTTGCATAAAAATGAAAACAATCCCGAGCTTAGTCTTTTTTCTTTCTCATGCTCGTAAATACATGAGAATAAGTTATCGAGCTTATTCTTTGTTCTTTCTCGTGCTCGTAAATACGTGAGAATGTAACCGAGTATACTTTTATCACTTTTTCGAACTCGTAAAGGTTATACGAAAAAGGAACCCATTGGAGTTCCCTTTAAGCTCTTTTAAGACTCTCTAAACATGAAAAGATTGTCGAGCAACCTTGTTCTTTTCACGAGAGTTCTCTTTAAGTGTTTTTTAGACTCTATAAACATGAAAAACCCCTAAGTTTTCTTTCTTTGGACTCATAAAACAAACATTGAAAGGCCTATATGGGACTGAACCACTCCTTCCTAGGGTTCGTTAAACATACTCTGAGGGACTCATCCGAAGGATGAGATTAAATTGACAAGCATATGTTATCCTCCTCAAGCTTGCGTAAAAATAAAGAGGTACTCGCCAGAAATGGTGAGGGAAAAAATTGGGAAAGAAATATGTCTAAACTTGTATTCCATGGAAGAGTCATTTTTGAACATGACACCCTTTCACTCACCTTGTGTCTAGGTTGGAAAATCCGCTCATCTCTTGATCATACTCCTTATAAGATTACAAATTGGTCTATGATCCCTGTTATTGAGTCAGTGTTCCCAAGACAATTGTTGTGTCGTCAATATGTTCAAAAAGATGTCCAACCCGAAAATCCTTCTATTGCGTCGGCCATTTCTTTAGTCCTTAAAGCCTTCTATTGCATCGGCCATCCCCGAGTCAGTCCTGAATCACATGTTACTCTGATCTACTTCAAATCTTGTTCCCGTTTCGTGTCATTGATGGGGGATACATTAAGGCCTTCATGTGACAAGTCTTTTCCTGTCGACTTCAACTCATTATCCAGGAATTAGACTTAGAAACTAATTGGTACCTTGGAACTTGCATGCCTCAATGGCAAGTTTCCTCGCTTTCGACAGTGGGTTTTCATTATTGACCCCTGATCGGAAGATTCCACCGAGTGTTCAACTTCAGATCATTAATTCACATTCGTTGGATTGTACCAGAGTACCTTGGGAGTCATTGACATTAATGGTGATTTCCCTTGCACTTGTTATCGGTTCTCATCATTGACCGGTAATCAAGTGGTTTCTACCATGTTCGACTTCAGCACATGTATTCACGTGGTTAGATTCGTACTATAGAGTGGCGGAGATGAAGACCTTGGATATTTTCTGACAGATCCAGGTTGCGTTGGCGTATATTCAGTGTATTGTTACATAGATCCACATTGTATGTTTGGTGGCTATGTTCAAATTTGAAACTTTAACACATACATCCACAGTGTATTTTGGATGGCTATGTTCAGATTTGATTCATAATGGCATGGATCCACGGTGTATGTTTGGTGGCCATGCCCTTGTCTTACTTGACATGGATCTTTTCATGTCGGCATTTATGCTCTGAGTCATTTGTATTCTGAGTATGGGAATGCCTACCTCAGTGATGATGTATTATTGTACTGCATTTCCTTGTTTGTTGGCAGGTTTCCGACCGAATGTTCCTTGTTCCCTACACACACTCGACAAAGTATTTCAGCTATCACTATGTTCTAACTTCATACTTTGGGGGGCTCTCTGTTACACATTATTTTCGTCATCCCTATGACCGTTAATGATGTAAACCTATCTGTAGTCTTCATAGGGGTCGGTGGCCTGAGTTTCTGAAGAAAGAAGGGAGAAGAACTTTTTCTGAGAAAAGAAATTACATTTTCCTTTGTAAAAACCTTATAAAAAAGGAAGTTCGCAAGCTGCATTATAGCTAGGGTGCGAGAATGACTGATTCTCGCAAGTTGCATCATAGTTAGGTCACGAGGAGTTCGCATTCTGCTCTATAGGCAGGGTGCGAGAATGCTTACACGTGGGAAAAATGAGCGTTTTCTCGAATCTTCTAGAAGGAGAAACTTCCATGGTGAGATGGCATCCGAATGGTTTGGATCTTACTCACTTTCATGATTTAGTGGGATCATCCTAACCTCCTCACCTTATCCTCTTCATCTTATAAAATGAGAGGAGCTCTCATGGAGAAGGGCTAAGTTGGATTTGGCTTGGAATTATTAGCTTGGTTGGAGTGTCTTTGAGTTTTGCCTTCATCGAGATAGATTGTGAATATTATCAGATCTATGCTCTCATAATTCTTGGAGTGGAAGTGTGTGGGGAACGAAGGACAGTTGGAAGGGACCTTACGACATCAAGGCCATGGTTGTAATCTCTCCTTCACATTTAATATGATACAGTAATATGTTTTTTACCTATAAATCTTGTTGTGTTTTATTGTATGATTCCTTGACCACATACATAGGTTTATATTGAGTTCATGCTATTACTATCACTTTGGTTGGTTGCATTCTTTTGCAGGTTCATCGTTGTATGAGCATTGGAACAGAGCTAGGATGGCGATGGTGAGAGGAAGAGACATTTAAACAGTATGTCACCTATCCCTCTTTATTTAGTAAATTCAATATTTAAAACTTAAGGAAAGCGTCATGTTCTGGTGTGTTTTGTTCTAGATCTAGGTGGATCTAGGGAGATCAGTTAGTGTCTGCACCTACTGATTTATCTGATAACACGCCATTATAAGCCCGGGTCCCATGTCCAAGTGCTCATGTGAACTCCCCATGGAATATTTTGGAAGCCAATAACCAACTCAAAATAATGATTCAAAGGTTGAGACCTGTTATGTGGATCCAAATAAGAAGATCCTTCCACATAGTGGAAAAGGGTCGTAGCAAAATCTGGAAGGAATAATACCACTATAGAATATGCAGGATGGACACTAGTAATAATCATTGGCTCTTGATTTTTCACATTAATGTTCTCTACAGAAGGTGGATTAGAGTCATCGAATAAAATATGAAAGTGGTTGTCATCCCAGAAATGACAACTATCTATATACCAATCATCACAATCGGCCTCAAAATCATACCAAACATATATTTCTTGATTATATTCATTCATGATGTCCACCATAAGAAATATCTCTTGCATAGGAGGATGTCCCCTTGAAGAGGCAAGTGAAAAGGAGAGGATATATTCCATAATAGGATCCATTGTATGGTGGTTCCCTACCTCAAGGGTTTGGTAATAATAAAGTGTGGTTTCTTCTATCTTGCTTTGTGGATCTATTGTGTGTTCAGTATTTTTGGTGATTATATTTGTAGATCTATTCAAGTTCTTAACAGCCAAATCCAATAGAAGTTTCCTCACCTTATGGGGGAACTCAATGCAATGGATACCATTGCTTCCTAAGGGGGGAGGATTGATCCAGGTGGATGTTGGTGGTCACCCACCTGATAATTCCAACTGGCTCCTCGTGTATGTTTTTTGTTCAACATGTTCTTCTGTACTACTTTGTAATTGTGAGTTCTACACTTTTGCGGCTATACGAATCCCCACACATCCTCCAAGTGGATATGAGTGGCCTCTCACCTAATCCAACTATATTATTTTGTATGTTTTCATGTCATCACATCTTGTTGTACTTCCAGGGCCATTTTAGGGCCCTAAATGTTTTTTTTTTGGCTCGCCACTGTCAAACTATAGACAAAGTCAGAGTTTGATGTTGGAATGTGTAGTTCTCTAAAATACCTTTCTAACGTGCTATCACGTGCCTAAAACATAGTTCGTATGAAAAATTTATGACCCTAGAAAGTTGAGGTACCAAATTACACCAACTTACCCATAGGGCCCACATGACTTTTGGTGTTTAACCTTCTAGGGTTAGATTTTTAGATGTCTAGGGTTTTGGAATTCATGAGTAATATTAAAAAGACCTATGGAGCCTCATTTTAATACATTCTTCTCAGACAGATGCACGTAGCAGTCACATCTCTTCTCAGAGATAGCTATGACCATTCGAGCAAGTGTTTCAGTTCTGCAGTTTTACAGTTTCAGCCTATTTCATTATTTAATAGAAGATATTGTTTACTGGATATTTGTGTTTATTGTATTCATTCTGTTAATCATTCTATTCTACTCCTAAATTTGGATCACGAACACTGGTTGAGAGATGGTTCAAGGCCATAACCTTGAATCCTTCTTTTTCCAAGGAATTCCTCAAACCAGAATACCAAGGGGACAATTTGTCAAAGGAAGTGCCCAAGAATCATATGCTGGAGGGCTTTGATAACATGTTGAATCTTATTCAAAGATATTTCACCTGTGAAGGAAGATTAACATCATATATCAATACCATATAAGGCTACTGCTACACTTCATAGGCAAGGATGCCATGAATCTTCCTTTCTACTTGTTTAGAAGTATTGACAAATGTCTGACAGGGTCCAAGCCAAATCAAAAGCAATTTATACAAGTGTCTTCCACTCAGGCCTTATAAAGATGCTAGTGATGGATGAATTGAGAAAGAAAAATATGGATTGGGAAGCATTCATTACCTCTTCACACTTCCAGCTAAATGTTGCTCCCACTTCAGAGTCTAAAATGCAAATCCCTCTTCATATTGAAAAGACAGTAAATTCAAAAGTGAACAAGAAAATAAATATCACTAAGACTACGAGAGATGACAAAGAAAAAAAGGATCATGAAGGAGGAGAACCTTCACAGTCTTCACAAAGAGAAGCTTCACCTCTGCCAGATCCCAGTCCAGTAGAGGTTCCTTCAACTAAAGCTACATGTTTGAGAGGAAGAAAGTTGGTGTTTCCTTCACCCAGTGCAACTGACAAGGTCAAAGCTAGGAGGCCTCTTACCAGAGCAAAAACCAAGCAAGAGATCCATGTGAAAAATGATGCAGTAGAATTTTCAACCCATAGGAAAGGTAAATCCATAGCTGTTGGGAAGCATGTTGAAATCGTTGACATCACCACTCCTCAAAAGGAAATAAATCATACTTTTAAGAGGCTCAAAAGACAGCTTAAAGAGGCAAGGGTTGTGGTTGATGAAATGAATAAAGGGGAGTTGGTTGCAAAAAATAACCTCAAGAGACTCGTGGACTTATATCTTGAAACTATTAACAAAGCCAGATTTATAGCTAAAAGGTTTAGACCCCACCATAGGCAGATCATAAACTTATACCGACAGAACAAATCTTACCAGGCACAGATCATAAACCTAAAGATGGAGCTGCAACCTTTCAAAGAGGATCTAGTCAATAAGAATCTGGATATGTTAGCCAAAGTTTCAACCAGAAGGAGCTCCAAAGTTAGAAAATAAAGAAGCTGAAATTCCTTAAAACAATATCAGTTTTGACAATTTCTTGTTTATGCATCTTTTGAAATTTTTGAGGATGGTTATGCCTTATAAATCATTTTTAAGTTTGGGATGATCTCTTCAATAAATATATGATATTGTAAGTTTATTAGCACAACTGAAGCACTGGAGATAGATTTTGGGAACTTTTTTTGTTTTTATTAAATGAAAAGAGCTACTACAGGAAAGTTCGCAATGCCTGGCGCTACGAACTGGCTTATACAAGCTAGCACTGTGAACTATGTTGCAAACTCTTGTTCTGTAGATTTTGAAGGAGTAAGAAGTTTCCAGATGGTCAGATGAATCCATGACACTTTCCTGGGGGTCAGTTGTAACCTAGGAGGCCACCTACCAAAGGAAGAATGCACTCAAAGGGACACTTCATCAACAATAAAGGAATGTTAAGGATGTTGCCAACATTGGCCTAGTTTTTAGCATTTTTGTTATTTTATGTTATCCACCTATTTCCATGCCTCTTTGAGAGCACAAGAATCCTAGGAAAAGGTATTTATTTGGATTGTAAAGTTTTTATTGACAATCTAGACTATAAGATAGGCATAGTACGACTGAAAGAGGTTTAAATGGTTTGAGAAAAAGTCATGTTTTGATATTGTGAATGTAACAGAGAGATCTCTAATTTTATGTACCATACCTGATACTTTTTGGCTAATAGAAATCAATCATTTCCCTTATCATCTTGTTTCTTTCTTACTCTGATTTTCATTTTGTTGAAGGTTTCAATTGGTCTATTGTATTTGTATTGCAATGAAAGATTTTTTGTAATGTTGTTTATGATTTTATCAGAGTTTCCCTTTTGATTTAAGAAGTTATTGTTTCAAAAAAAATTCTTCATATATCTACTAGTATTACCTGATGTAAATGGTAGATATATTTCACCTTTCTTACTGAAATTTTCCCTCTTTTCATCTTATTATTTAAACCCTGATCTAAGTTATTCAAAACCTCATTTGTTGGTGCATTTTATCTGGAACTTACTATGATTGACACTATTTTACTGAGTTTTTATCCATTCGCCACCTTATCATAAAAACTATCTTTAAACCTATTGATGGGTGCCAAGCTTACACTTTAGCAGTCAAAGTGTGACTTTCAGTGCTAACATACCTTGTTACAATTTGTTTTTGTGGGTTTCGACTACCTAAAAACATCGTTTAGGCCCTCAAAAATGCCTCGCAAGTTAATGATCTTCAAAAACCACAAATTTTCGCATAAAATTGATTGTTTTACTACTATAAAAACTCCTTAAATATGAGTTGTTGATCTCAAATCACGTGGAATGTGAGTGGTTGATATGTGGTACATCGATCATTGGAAACTAACGTCCTCCTTTGGGTGTGCACAACGTTTTCCCAAAACTGTTGACCCAACCATCAACCATCAACCCAATTCCCTTACAACCAATTTACACATAAATCTAAATCAACCAATTCGATCGTCAGTCGTCCGTGATATTCATTGGCAAATGGAACCCCTCACTGATTTGGCCGACACCTAACCACCATCCCATCGATGATCGGTGATCCCCGACAACTTTCGAAATTACTTCCCTAAATTGGTCAATCTAACCATCGACCACTTCTATACTGACATGGAAACTACTGATGTGGCATGAGATGTGGATGTTGAGGTGTCATGACATATCATCCTGAGGTGTCAACTTGGGTGACGTGGCATGACACATGGATGTTAACATGGGATGACATGTGGATGATGGTGTGGCATGACACGTGGATGATGACATCATCATCCTCTTTTCCTTCATCGATGATCGACCACTTCTCTTGGACAAATGAAAACTCTCGTCACAATCTGTCGATCCCCGATTCATTGGTCATCGACGATCAACGGTCCCCCTGGACGCATGAAACCTTCGCCAATTTTGTCGATCTTCGATCATCAACCATCGACGATCGACGATCCTCCCTGGTCACGTTAAACCTTCTTCGATTTTTTGTCAATCCTTGACCGTCGGCCATTGGCAAGTTTTGTTGGAAAACCTCAACACTTAGAAATTTTGGCCAAAATATGTCGATCCCCAACCATCGAAGCTTCCTTTTGGCCGAACCCACTCTTCACCCAACTCGTCGATTCGAACATCGGCCATCGATGAGTTCTCTCGGAAAAATTAAAACTCTCCACAAATTTCACCGATATGACCATCGACCATTGACGAATTCAGTTGGAGAACTTCAACACTTAGCAATTTCTGATCAAATTCCAGGTGAATCTGGACTGTCGATTTCCTTTAACATTCAACCGTCGAAATTTAATCTCAATAGTTTATTTGTTTGAGCTTTCAAAACAACTGAACTTTATGTATTTTTAAATATATCATGATGAATCTCAACCATTGATCTCGAGATCATAAGTGATCTCAGTCCTCGATCCACCAAACTACCTATAACTCTACAACAACCTTTAAAACTCAAAATTTGACCATTCCAAGTCGAATTCATCTCTACAACTTGTAGATTAACTTCATTAAATTCTCTTAAACAGTTATGATTCATTCTAACATGAATATTGACCATAAATTTGGAGATTTGACTATGATTTTCTCTCATTTTCCCCAATTTCTCCACAGGAAAATATGTAGTAGCGAATTTTACCCAAATTCACATCGTTTCTTGGCCCATACGGGTCCAATATTGAATTAGTAACTTTGATGCCACTTTGTAACAATTTGAACCACCAGCTGAGCATCATTACGTGTAGAATACACATTAAAATAAATATTTTAAAACTTAATTAAATTCTTGTAGGTTACCAGCCACACATTACACACGGGTTTGACCATTTGATTGATACCACAATCCTATATGCATATAACAACATATTTTTAAACATGAATGCAACTTTTCAAGCAAACAACCAACACACCACATTTGTATAACCATTTACACATCGAAATTAATATAAGAAAATAATATAAGCACTTATATGTTAATGATTAACCGACTGGATGCAAATGAAGGATGAACCTCCCATCCATAGGCATTGTTGTTTTTTTTTCTTTCAAAAACAATCCACCCTCGAGCTGAGGCTATGAGGCCACAAGAAGATATGACCCTCTGGCTACCCGCTCTCAATACACAACAACCCCAAAACCCAAGTTCCAATCAGTTTTCCCACAACCTGAACAACCCAAGGAATGGTATCCCCCTTCACTGCACACAGTTCCTCAGGCCTTCCCACTTCCCTCTAAGGATCCAATGCGTATGTTTGACTAGAAGACGTCCCATCTACTCAAGGAATGCTCACAACATCCCTCACGAAGCTCTTGAGTCTATTTTTCAATATAAAAATGCTTCACGGACTTACAACCCAATTTACAGGCACACAAACCTATTTCTAAGCATGAAACACAACCCGACAATGGTTGCCTTCAAGCCAAACATGGTTGGTGCTCTTCTTAACTCTCATCTCCTCCCTTGTTATCCAAAATCTACAAGTAAAAACTGCTCTCTATGCAAAAACATGAATGTCTAGAAAACTGCCCTCTTGGCCATACAAATTTTCTCTCTTTGCTTGCTTGACTTGACTTACATTCTTCCCCAAGATGATTGTACCCATTCCCATGCTCTCCAATAATTATGGGATGTGACTCCTCACATCCACCCTCTTACAAGAGTTTAATGATTGGCTTTAGGAACACTCAATAACAAATAGAAGGTTTACACAATGATAATAATAATTCAGGATTGTGGGATTTGGATTAATACCCATGAGTAATTCCCCCTTGGGCCCCCCTCTCTCGTGTGGAATCATAGCCCCCCATCGTTCTTCATCCCTTTCATATCGAAACCAACAATTACTATTTTTATTAGTTATTTCAACAATATACATTTGACCTTCGGCCACATTAAACCAATACAAGCTCTTTGTCCCAATAGATCGGCTCACCAACCTAATTCACATTTATACATTTACATTATAATTCACAGGGATTAAAATTGGGGATGTCACATAAGATGTACAATATTATCCAACATTCCATTTTTTTTTGAAGCATTAACTGTAATTCACCTAGGATAGGTACTAAAGCATCCCATGTGATTACAAGCTTCCATCAAAAATCTGACTTGTAAGCTACTTTATTGAACTATGACCCCAAAGACATTGTCTTTTTTCAATCTGCCTTTATCAAAAGTTAGTGTTTAAAAGTCTAAAGCTAGTAAGATATTGGCCATGCACAAGAACATATATATTAACAAATATAAATAGTAATAATTTGCATATAGGAAAATGTGGGCTACTACCAATCTCTCGACATCCAAATTTTCCTAATAAAAATAATTGATCATCTCCTGGTAACTGATTGATGGTAACCAAGTACCCCTTGTTTTGAATTGAATATTTATTCAAGTGTATATAAGATCAACTCTTAAGTGAAAAAGGTTGTGGCTTAACAGAGAGGTACCACTATTTGGGGTCATCAACCAACATTTCAAACATACATTGTAAGAAATCAATCTCTTAACCAGTAAGTTAAAGGTAAAGAAGGAAAATAAAGCTAGACAATTGTGTCACTAAGGTTTATTCTATATTTTTCATCCTGCAAAATACTACCCCTATGCTTGCAAAAACTGTTATTTAGGGATACACATACAACTATCATCATGTTCATGACTTTTCAACTTCATAGTTACCTAGACTATTGCACCACCACGATGTTTTCGTAGAGGTCTGGTCAGGATCTCGACAAGACTAGTTCGATTGCTAAAAATAGGGATACCTTCAATTCCTAGATTATATGGGCACATATATAGTTTAGTAATGAAAATCCTTCGTCATAATTAAGAAACCACATGGATAAATTACATATTAATGCCATATAGAGAGTGGTGTTGTTTATTAATATAATGATTGTAAATATGGCTTGTGAAAATTACAATAATATAATATAATGATTTTAAATAGGGCTCTTATTTGTTTTTTAGCTGAAAATTACAAATAAGAGAGAGACAGGATAAGTTCGACTTTCAGAAAAGAAAAAAAAAATGTCTTAAATCTGTCATAAAGTGTGATTTATAAGAAGGCGAATTCCGATATAAGGCCTGCATCATTACAACCTCATCTAAGTCTCAATTATCCACGGTGAATTCTTTAATTTACCGTGACGATCTCTATTGATCCATCGAACCTCATTTACATCTCAATCATTTTTTGTTCTCATCCACTGCCAGTACAAAACACTCTCTACTCTGTATAGCGAACTCAAGTATAGCGAACTCAGAGGTCACGGGATCAAATCTCATTAAACGAAGAAAAGAGATGAAAACCTCGTGCGATCAAGTGCATGCTTTTCTCATTCATTCTAAGTGCAACAAAGGACCCCTTTCTCATCGATCAAGTTTTATTCGAACAAACCTGAGGTTGCAGCTAGGAAAATTTCCTCTCTCTAGATGTCTGTGTTCACACATGTCCATCCGCAGTGTCGCCAGTGAACCTAAAACAAAACAAATTGTCCGTGAAGGTGAGAATTTCTTATTTGACGAGAATTTTTATTTATTTTTTCGTCTTCAAAAATAATCTATCGTGCTGGTGCAATTTTGTTTTTTTAAGCTAAAATTTACAAATAAGCGAGAGACAAGATAAGTTCGATTTTCAGTAAGAAAATGTTTTAAATCTGAGCATCCTAAAGTGTGATTGATGTATTTTTATACACAACTTATCTTTGAAATTAACATTCATTATAGACTACATTATGTGACATTTTTTGCATTAAAATTCAAGAAATTGTATCAAAACACAAAATATTCTTATACAAGTTAATTTCGATAGAGAGTAGAGAGTCTAGCATGTACATGTACTAGCAGCTCATTTGGAGTACTCTAAAAAAGGGTCCATCGGAGGTTCTATAAAAGAAGGTCTCACTAACGTTGTCACCATACATTTTTCAGTAAATTGCCTCATTTCTAAATTGGTAATCTTTTGTGATGATGGAAGCCTTATATTAGAACTCACCTTCTTATAAATCTAAACAACATTACGACAATCATTGTAAGGAATCTTCAAATTAACCATCTCCAGTAAGCACATGCCAAACGAATAAACATTTGCATGTTCATTATAATCCTCTTCATACAATTTTGGAGCCATGAATTCCAATGCAAAAATGATAGTGTGTGCAACATGATCATTTGTCAGGATAACATCAAAACCCAGATCCTTGATCTTCATACCACCACTATTATCATTCACGAATATATAGTTGCAATTCAAATCTATATGAATTATGCAAGGATTATGATTATGAAAATAATTCAATCCTTCCAATATGTGATGCGCCCAATTCTTCATTGCCTTCATGGAGACACGTTTGTGCTTTTGGTGGTACTACCTCAGGGTCCCCGAGGGTCCCCTTCTATTGCGGAGGTAAACATAATATCTACTACATACAATACATCAATCAATTGAATAATGACACAGAGAAGAAGTTAGGTATGAAGGGAATGTTGAAATTATAGGGGCTTGTCTCTTAATGGTTCTTAAAGTGGCTTTAGTGAGTTTTATTACATACAAATACATTATTATCACTTAAATGTTAAGAAAATTGACAACTTTGTCAATAACATAGATAGTGTTTAAAACTAACTTCGAGTAAGAAATGTTGAGTAAAATGCATAGCTTCACTAATAATGTGGATGATGTATTCATAACCAATTAGTATACTAAGTAATGTTGAGAAAAATAATTTCATGAAGAACGTGGATGTTTTTAAAAAAATAATCAAGTTAATTCTAATAAATAGAAACATGTATTTAGAGACATGCACTAAGGGAAGATAGATGGCGCTTTAGGGGTTTTATGTAAGGTATTTGCTTATGGATGGTAGTGGACACATTGTTTAGATGTGCACAAAGGGTTGAGGTAAAAGGTTGCAATGCCAAATGTTGTTTGTCTTCTCAATGGACAGAATGGTGAACTGGAGTACTGAACCATTCCATGTTGCCTTTATACAAGTTGAGACGTCTTGGGGACATGAGCCAAACATCATCAAATTAGTGAACCAAATTCAAATACAATCCTTTTAATTGTAATATCTTTATAATCTCAATTAACAACATTAATTTGAAACCTTCGTCGAATTACTTCAACATTCCCATTCTCCCGCTTAGGAGGATGCTAGTTATTAGTATATATTATCCATTTGATTTTTTGTTCTGTCTAACAAAAAAAAAAGAGGTGATCGACTATTCTCTTCCTACTCCCATCGTTTTCAGAAGTCCTCCTCCACTCATAGTTTAATGCTTATCTATTTGTTCTTTGGGTTTGGCAAAAATATCTCTTCTTGGTCCCATCGCTATTGACCTCCACCACTCGTAGTTCAGTGTTGCTTATCTATTTCATTTTTTCTCATTATCTCAATGCCTAATAATTTAATAATTAGATTTAGTCTCTCTTCATTTTTCTCTCATGGGTACTGCCCCATAGCCCATACTTCGACTCTTTCACGTGCAAAATTACTTCATACGTTACTAATTACTTATATATTGAAAATTGAGTTATTGGTTTCCTCGATGGGGGAATTTAGCAGGGAACAAACTTGACCAAGGAGACACCAAACTCTATCAACTAATTTTCTTTTGTTAGATAGGCCAACCCGTTCAAACACATATTACACTACGAGCGATGGTGATATGTCGGGAATAAAGGAATTAGGGATTAAAATTGAGCACCTCATAGCACGTCAAAAGGCTCCCTACACATCCCATAAGTACCTTTAAAAAAATGGTCATTCAAAAAAATGTTCATTTTCATTTTTACCCATTTTTGAAGAAGTGCAAAGTGTATATTAAATTTCATAAGAAGTGTTATTTTTCAAACTGCCATGGCACATGTATGTCTTCAATGAGTGACAAATTCATGGATAACTTTGTTTAAGTTGCACTTTGTGTTCAATTTTGGAAGGGGAGGCTTGGGCTTAGAAGTCATCGTCCTAACTTTGTGCATAGTAAATGCATGATACTATGTAGAGTTTTAATACTAATGGTGAAAATAAGGAATGACTAGATAGAATCAAATGACCTCCCTTTCACACTACATTGATTCTATCATTTTTAAACAGAGAGAACATAAATGTTTGAGCAACATCTAGAAATCATATTAGATTTGAATGCAAAATGAATAAATGTTGAACTTAATTTTGTCTGTTTACTTTGAGGCCCTTTATTTACTTTAGAACAATGTGTTTTTTTTGTGACTGGAGGAATCGACAACTCGCGGTTCTCGTACTCGCGTGACATGGGGTTGATTCCCATTTGCTACCTCTATAATCTCATGTGGTCCACACAACGCGCAAGCACGAGGCACGTGTAAATTAGGGTGAGAATCGAACTTGAGACCTCCTTTTTATATATTTTCTTCCATTTACACTACACTTGCCAATCAATCTACACCCCTGCGAGCTACTTTAGAACATTGTTATTATACCATACCAACTTATATTAATGTGATGGAATATTGACATATAGGACTTGGAATGTGCTAGACGAAAATTAAAGTTGCATTCCCTATTTGTTTTCTAGAATATCATTCAATATTACATATCTATTTCTATTTGTTTTCTATAATATCATTTAATATTATCTATCTTAAACCATCCAGCACATCATCAAAAGTGTGATGATATTGTCATCATCAATTCTCTACATCTCCTTCCAAATTTAATAGCTAATAGATTTATACTATATATACTTAATTAAAATAGATTTAAATTTTTCATTATAAATTCTCTACATCATAAATTGCATTTTTTTAAATCTTTTCATTATGAAAAAGTTACATGAATATAATACCCTTCCAACTAATATTAGAAACAACCCTTCAAAATTTGATCACTAAATCTTTTTTAAAAGATAGACCCCACAATCAATTATCATAGAAGAGTGAAATATATTTTAAGGATAAATATCACACAATCAATTATCATAGAAAAAGTAAGGACGGCCCTGTGGCAAATGGAATCATTATTGAGTTCCAGCTTGCAGTCAATCATTGATAGAAAAAGAAGGGACAGGGAGCAATCATTGATAGAAAAAGGACGGACCGGTTTATTGAGTTCCAGCTTGTAGTCAATCATTGATAGAAAAAGGAGGGACCGGTAGCAGATGGAGTCATTACTCTACGTTGTATTGGGTTACAGCTTCCAGTCAAATACCGATAGGAATAGAAATAGTGTAGTTTAAAAGTGTTATTGTTTGGTTGTTTTTTTTTTAGGTTTAATTTTGTTCGAAATTTGGTGAAGAATAATCGGATTTGTAGATTTGAATGATTTAATTTGTATAATCAAAATATTAATTTTTTAATAAATTAAATTTATTTTTATATTAAAAACACAATTTTAAAAAAATAACAATTTTATTAAATTTACATTTTATTAAATTTACATAAGGAAAAAACAAAAATAGAAAGTTTGGGTAACACTGAAAGAAATCCTTTGGCAAGATACATACCACAAAATCAATTATCATAGAAAAAGGAGGGACCTGTGGCAGATGGAATCATTACTTTACTTGTACTCTTATGGGGTTTCACTTGCAGTCAAGTATTAATAGAAAAAGGAGGGACCGGTGGCAGATGGAATCATTTCTCTACGTTGTACTCTTACTCTTATTGGGTTCCAGCTTGAGTCGAGTACTGATAGAAAAATGAGGGACCGGTGGCCAATGGAATCACTGTACTCCTATTGGGTGTGCCCAGTGCCCACTAGCTGGCCTCATTGCCATGTTGATTGGAGACGAGTTGTGAGTGCTCCAAATTAGATTTAGATTTCAGTTTGTGAGGACCGAAATACCTTCACTCTGTGCTTCACTTCTTGTTTGAATTTGTGTTCAATGGCACACCTAAAAACTTCTACCCATTTCTCAGTCGATACGCCATCAAGCTCCACGATTTGCCCAAACCACTACCACGATGTATTTATCAATCATCGTGGTCCGGATGTTAAAAATACCTTCGCTACCCGTCTTTACCGTGGCCTTCTTTCACATAGATTGCAACCTTTCTTGGACAAGGATGAACTGCAGAAGGGAGAGTACATAGATCCTCAAATTGAAGGTGCCATCAGAACCGCCTCTGTCCATATCGCCATTTTCTCACCTGGATATGCTGAGTCAAGATGGTGTCTGGATGAGCTGCTCCTTATATTGAACAAGTGTAAGTCTGGGGATACTATAATTCCCATCTTCTACAAGGTGAAACCTTYGGAGCTGCGATGGACCACGGGACGGTATGCTGAAGCACTRACTGATCATGAMCARAAAGGCAGATACAGCCGTCAAACACTTGATAATTGGAGAAATGCCCTCAAAGACGYCTCGTACATAGTCGGTTTCGAACTCGGGACCTACAATGGGTTGGAACTCCTAACTCTCCCTGTCGGTATTATTAATCTAACTGTTATTTTGTAGTAAATTTTACAATGACGAGGGGTCTTTCTGTGAATTTCCAGTAACGAGGATAAGCTGTTGGAGGAAGTCGTGGGTTGCGTGCTTAAAAAGCGCAGAAAGACACCCTTGAATGTGGCTGATTATCCAACTGGTTTGCAAGTAAAAGTAGAAGATTTTGAAAAGACTGTGTTTTCGCAACAGCAGAAGAATGGCAAAGCTCGTGTCTTGGGGATTGTTGGCTCTGGCGGAGCGGGCAAGACAACGCTAGCCAAAGAAATCTTCAACCGGAAGAGTTGCGATTTCAACAAATCCCTTTTCTTATATGATGTCAGAGAAACTGTGTGCGTCTAAGCTCTTTAAATTCTTTGCAGAGCACACTTCTTCACGGCTTGACTAAGAAGACCTAGAAAATAGATAGCATTGAAAAAGGCATAGAAATTCTCAGAGAACGCCTTTCATCTTTACACGCTCTAATAGTTTTAGATGATGTAGATCATGCAGATCTGTTGCGTGCATTTTTGCCAATAACGGAAGTGGACGTCATTCATTCCGATAGCTTGATTTTGGTTACATCTCGCAACAAGGATGTCCTCACAAGATCAGGAATAGCAGGGTCATCAATTTATCGGTTAACAGGCCTCAATGATCAACACTCTCAACAACTCTTCTGTTCGCATGCCTTCTTGCAGCCTCATCCACCGCTAGGATTCGAAAATCTTGTAGATGAGTTTTGCAAAACCTGCGATGGATTGCCTTTATCTTTGAGAGTGTTTGGGGCACTTCTCTGTGGAAAGAACGACCAATCTTATTGGAAAGGTCAGTTGGATAAACTTCGCCAAAGCAAACTTCCCAATGAGATTCATAAGAGTCTTCAGATAAGTTACGATGCTCTAGAGGAAGAAGAGGAAAGACAAATATTCTTAGACATTGCCTGTTATTTCATTGGAGAAGACAGGGATATGGCCATAAGAATTTGGGACGGATCAGGCTGGCAGGGATTGGTGGGGCTTCTAAATCTGCAGGACAAGTGCCTTGTCGAGGTTGACGAAAACAATATCATAAGAATGCACGATCACCTGAGAGACCTGGGAAGACAAATTGCGGATCAGGAAAAGTCTTCTGTAGTAATCCCGCATCGTCTTTGGCGTCTAACGGAGGGCATTCATGATTTGTTGCAACAATCGTCTGAAAATCATTCAAACAACTTTAAGGTTTCTCTAATCAACAGCATAAATGTAAAGCTTCTTGCTCTGTTTAATTTAACGAATGAACAGGTAATAACCGAGGTGCGCGGAATTAGGACGGTCCCTCGCTTTCATCTCGATAATATGCTAGAAGAACTGTCAGAAAAGAAGAAGAATCGTCGTCAAAAATAGGAGAGTCAAATCAGAAGAAGAAGAAGCTGATTGACACTACACCATATCGTTTCAGGAAGTTACAACTTGTTGCAACTGAAGGTGGTCATTTAAAACGCATATTGAGGAGGGTCGAGTCGCCAAATCTGATATGGTTACGCTGGCTCAACTGTCCCTACTCTTGCTTGCCTCTCTGGATTCCGATGAAGAATATAAGGGTTTTAGAAGTGACGGGATTGAAATTGAGAACACTGTGGCCAGGAGAATCTCAGGTTAAAGCCGGTTCTGTGTTCTCTCTCTTTTTCTCTTTGATAAATAGCTGCTCTATTTTATGGTATATTATTGTTGCTATCAATATACAAGCACAGGGTCTCGAACGCGTTTGATGGATTGTGTAGTAGAAAGTGATCATATCTTTATCTTTCTTATAGTTGAAAGATGAACATTGCGTTGCAGGCACCTCTGGAGCTGCGGGAGTTGAGCATTTCTGGTAAGATTTCAGAGTTTCCAAAATCCATTGGGCGGTTGAAGCACATCGAAAAGATTGCGGTGTGGTGTAGAGATATCAGATGTTTACCGGAAGAATTTTGTCATCTTCCGTCGCTGAAATACCTAAAACTAGAAAGCGAATATTTGCAGTCGTTGTCTGATTCCTTTGGGTGCTTGACAAACCTTTAACACCTCGATTTCTATGGGTGCGTGCGTCTGCAAGGGCTTCCAGATTCCTTACGGTGCTTGACAAACCTCCGAAACCTCAATCTCTCAGAGTGCTGGAAGATGGAGTTGCTTCCAGATTTCTTCCAGTGCTTGACAAACCTCCAAGAACTCTCTCTCAGAGCCTTGAAAATAGAGGGGCTTCCAGATTCCTTCCAATGCTTGACAAACCTCCAAATCCTCTGTCTTTCAGAATGCTCGAAACTGAAGGAGCTTCCAAATTCCTTCAGGTGCTTGACAAATCTCCAACACCTCTATCTCTTTGAGTGCCAGAGTTTGCAAAGGCTTCCAGATTCCTTCGGGTGTTTGACAAAGCTCCAATACCTCGGTCTGTCAGGGTGCCTGCAAGAGCTTCCATATTCTTTCGGATGCTTGACAAATCTCCAAAGCCTCAGACTCCATGAGTGCGGGAGGCTGCAAGGGCTTCCAGATTCCTTTGGGTGCTTGACAAACCTTGAGAAGCTAGACATATGGGAGTGTACAGAAGTCGAGGAGCTGCGGGGGCTTGAAAGGCTGATATCTTTGAAGAAGTTCAAGGCTGAATGCTGTTCTAAGCTAAAAAGATTACAGGGCCTCGGGCAGCTGACAAAGCTACGAAAGCTTCGCGTGTCTGATTGCAATGCACTAGAAGAGCTTGCAGGCGTTAAGGATTTGAGATCGTTAGAGAAGCTTAGTATTGCTAACTGTCCCAAACTCCAATTGGAGTATACCTCGCAGGAGTATTCGTACTCCTCGCATTACTCGGAGTATACTTCGGAGGAGGAGTACTCGGAGTATACTTCCGAGGAGGAGTACTCTGAGTACTCGTGCTCCGAACAGTCGTCGGAGGAGTGTTGGGACTCTTCGTTTTCATACTCGTCGTATTCATCCTCGGAGGAGTATAGCGGCCAATATTCATCCCGGAAGGGGTATCAGTATTTGTCGGAGGAGTACTAATACTCTTCAGAGGAATACTGATTACAGAGGAATACTCCACATTAGGAATGGAAAGAATTTGATGGACAAATCGTCAATCTTCTTTGCTAAAATGTGTACAGGGTTTACAACTTTTTAATTTTGAAATTCCAATCCTGCTACACAGAAATAAATATTTATCTACAGCCCTAAAGGCGTTGGGTATCCATTCCAATCCTGCTCCCCAGAAAGAAATATTGATCTACAAATATTGGGTATCGTGCTACTGTAGGAATTTTTTTAAAAAGAGCACTTTACAATCTTTCAGCGTTTTACCTTTCACTTTGATTTTAAATTTATAAATATTAATTATAATGAAATAATAAATGTGCATTCGAGGTTACCAAACAAATGTTTATTCATTATATTAAAAAAATGTAAATGGATATTAACCAGTAATTTCTTGTTCATCTTAGACTATAAATTACGTTCGTTAACCATATGTTTTGTAAGCGGGAGAAGAAATTGAACATATGTTTTAAAACAAACAAACTTTATAGATTAGTGTAAATAAATTAAAATTTAATTGTGATTAAATAATATTATAAAAGTATTTGTTTAATTATAATATTAAGTAATATTTAAAGTTATTTTTAATTGATTAAGAGTTTATTTTTTTTTGAGATACTTAATCTCAATCTCAAACCTAAAGACATTTAGTAGAAGTTAAAAAACACAAACAAATTATTTTAATTTTAGTGATAGGTTAACCCACATTATCTTCATTTCATATTAAAAATTAAATTATAATACATTTTACCACGTTATACAATTTGATAAGGTATATAAATTAAAAGATAAGAGTAACATTTATTAAATAAAGAGTTGAACCTTCATTTTTGCTAATCGTCATTTACATGTTACATTTTCTTTGGAGTTGCCTCATAGATTTATGTGGGGAGAGGCACTACACCAAGTAATATATAAAGGCGTAGGCTAAAAACCAAACAAAGTGCACCTTGGATGGCCACCGTTTTACGTGTGCGAATCTCGTGTACGAAACTTCGGCCAACAACCCGTCCCTTCTCCTTGTTGTACCAATCCCATGTACGAAATTCCGACCCCTTGCCCCTTCCCGTTCCCTCTCTCGACAAACTCCTTCTGATGGTCAAATTTTCGCACACCCGGTAAACGCCGCCACCTCTTTCTGTCAACCTCCATTCAATTCACCTTCCACACACAACATAATTACCTACCCTCTTAAATTGATTTGATTACGGCTATGATTTGGATTTCTTCAGAAGCTTGCATGCCCCCGCCCAAATACGAGCTAGCCTGCCATTCCTCTCCGTTCACATAGCCAACACCCGAAACCTCCCTGGAGATTCGTCAAAATGCGACATTGCCACCCACATCACAACTCGACCCCAATTATCAAGTAAGAACCTTTATATTTTACTGTGTTTTTTTATGCATTCTCGGATCCGTGACAAAAGTTCTCTGTGTTTTTTTATGGATTCTCGGATCCGTGACAAAAGTTCTATGTGTTTTTTTATGCTTCAGATATATGTTATGAACATAATATGTAATAATAAATATAAATACATTATAATAGTTAATGAATAATTAATGAAGAGACACCTTCCCAATGAAAGGTCACGTCTCTTCATGGAAGGGCACCCCTGCGTGGGTATATAAGGCCCTCATTCTTATTGTATCCCATCATCTCATATTCATATACATTATTATATATTATGTTCATAGCAATATACCCATCATTAATTTAGAAATAAATCAATTTGTGGTTAAACGTTTAGTTGCTCTACCAAGATCCATCTTAACCCCAAGGGAATTGAATTGAACTATATTTCAATCTCTTAAAACACTCATTTTCCATACTTATTTTCTAGTTTTGTAAATGATTTATTAGTGGTTAATTTGTGGGGATAAAGCCCATGTTTCTTTCCTCTTACCCACGTCCTTCATAGGTAGTGGGTATTAATTTCAAAACCCATAGGCTTATATCTTGTTTTAGATTCCTTCTTCCTCACCCATAGACAATTTCGACCTTATAGTTTTTCCCTTAGCACCCCATTCCTTTGTTATGCTTTGGTAAATTCTAGATATGAGATAATGAGTAAGATATAACTTATTTTATAGTTATGGCTAACTCTGTCGCGGGACTGCGTTTTAGTTATTTTTATTTTTTAAATCATGGACGAACATGCTCTTGAATATTTGCATGCTTTGTTGATTGTTTGATGGAATTTTCACTTGAGATGTGGTTGGGAGCCTTTCAAAAGTTTTTGAAAGAAGAGGAAAGTATTTAGAAGTTCATGCCATTGGGTTAATTTATACTACCCAATACCTTAGGATGCCTTTGATAATTGTTAGTGTCATTACAATTATAATCATGTTTGTTTCACAATAAGCTATATATATTATTTTGATGTAAAATCAATGATTTGGAAGTTTTTGTTTGTGCAATAACAAGGGTTAATTTTTTTTTATGTGAGATGCATAATGTTTTACTCCGTGCATTGCCTTACCTATTTATTGTTGGAACTAAATATAACACTAAGTTTTCATCTATGTTTTCATATATAAAAAAAAAATGTTCAAAACCCAGCAAACATAAATGCGGACATGAAACAATATGAAAAGCTTTGAAGAAAAAAAAGCCAGAAAAATTGAGGGAAATTGAAGAGTTTTGCAACTACTCATTTGCATGGTCTTAGATTGTTGCTACCTAACTCATTTGCAGGTCCTCCATCATTAGTCCAAGTTCCTTTATTTCCTCTTTAAGTTTTGTTGAGAGTTAGTTCTTCTTGGTGCCATTTCTTTGTGTATTCATTAGGGGAAGGGCATTGCATTAAAATCTTGATCGGGCAATTTAACCAACCAACTTGCAAAATGAGAATTAACAAAGGGATAGACAATGTAAAAGAAAAAAAAATTGCAACCTCAGAGTCTGCCATTTCTTGTCTATCCAATAAACGAAGGAGATGGACATGTAATGGATGGTTGGCATTTATGTTTCTCCATACATTTACACACCATCATTTTGTCACTTGAGTGGCGCCATGAGTCATTTTTTCTCCAACTAGGACTCTAGACCTAATATTGTATTTCAGTTTGGAGTTGACATTTGTTTTGCTTGAATTCACATTCTCAACTCTTTGTTGTGCTTGCTTCAAAATTTCATCTTCATCTCTTTTGTGGGATTTCTTGACATGCATTTCGAGTTCTCATGCTCAATCTTGAGGTTGCATTTTCAGACCTTGCCAAAGAAAAAAAAAAACCAAAATTGTTATTTCATCCACACTCTCAAATTCCATTTCCATCCTTCATGTATTTTCATAAAAGATAGTTTCCAGGTCTCTTCTTTTTTGGGTTTTGCATTTGCATTTCCAGCTACAGGATGATCATTTTCATTTCCACAGGTTAGGGCACTAATCATCCCTTCCAAACCCTTATATTCCCCTGCTTTTTCTTGCACCAAGCCCTAGGCACCTACAACCTAACTCCCTTAGGTTGCAGCCTAGATTTTGTCCACCAAAAACATGGCTACAACTCCTCCTTAAACCTTTGGCCCTTTCTCCTGTACTCAGAACAAGTCATGGCCTCACACACACCTATGTCTAGATGTCTAACCCTAAAAAATGCCCTATGTTAATATTATGGTAGTTGAGGGAGGTATTAACCTCCACTTGTAACCTTTGACGAGACTAGAATATTTCGAGAAGCAAGAGAAACCCTAAAGCCTTGGATAATAACCCTAGAAGACAAGTCAAATTAATAGAATAATTAATATTGAGTTATTATCCCCCAAGAAGAGAATTCGACCCAGTCAGTTAAGATGGAGCAGTATAAATAGAGGGCACTAGAGCTCATTTGTCACTCACTCACTCATGACTGCATAAGGACAAGAAGCGCACATGAGTGAAGGAGAACTACAACTGTTGCAGTAGTGATATTGTCTTGGGTTATCAGTTTGGACTTTCTGCTTGGTCTTTGGTTATATTTGCTTGGTGCACTAGCCTTGGTTGGCTATTGGTCTGCTACCGAAATTATTCTATTTGTCAAGGTTAAGGTGCTCGGGGTGGCCTTTGTGCTATGGTTGGGTGACAATGTTTCTATATTTTCTATGGTGAAACGAGTACACCCATTTTTCTAACAAGTTATGGGCCCACACCCCCTTTGGTCAGTCTAACCACTGGAAGGAAGCTAAGCCATAAGAGTATCAAGCTCGTTGAAGAATCTTCGCTAGGGTTTCTAGCAGGTGCAGTTACTAAAGCATTATCACTAGGGTTACTAGCAGGTGTAGTTGCAAACCCTAATAACCCTTTCCGAACACCTTATGATAGAACAATTTACTCAAGGAGAGGATATTCTAGTGCGCCTTAGTCCAGTGCACCTATTGGCACTCTTAGAAGGAAAACACATCAAGGTTGAAATTTGGGGTCAAAGTCAATGTTTGACCAGTCAAAGTAAACGTTTGAATAGTCAAAGTCAAAGTTTAACCAGTTATTAGTCAACATAAATCATGAATGAAAAGGCAGATCATCGACACTATTCAGCTCTTACGGGAACTCTTGAAGATGACATGGGGATAATTGATAGTAGAACTTCCAAGAATATGACAGGAAACTAGGTCAGACTCTCCAATCTAAATGAAAAGAAGACATCTCACAAAGTAGAA
The DNA here is from genome assembly GCA_009831015.1 of Picea engelmannii. Classification (NCBI taxonomy): domain Eukaryota; kingdom Viridiplantae; phylum Streptophyta; class Pinopsida; order Pinales; family Pinaceae; genus Picea; species Picea engelmannii. Next base: position 138,842 of record ML797598.1, on the reverse strand, counting down.
CTTGGAGACAATAACACCTATCCAGTCAAAGGAATTGGTCAAGCCTCCATCAAATTGGAAGCAAGTAACAATGTTCATTTGAGTAATATCTTATATGTACCTGGTTTAGAAAATAATCTTGTATCTATATCTTTCTTAGAAGACAAATGAAATAGAATAGCCTTTGTAGATGGTGAAGTACTATCTTGGTCTAGAGACTCTAGCATAGAGAATGCTAGAGTTATTGGAACTCATGAAGCCAGATTATACAGACTACTAGAACGTAATGATGAAGCTCTTGTACATGATGAAGTCAATCCCAATGAACTTTGGCATAGAAGGTATGCTCATCTTAACTATCAAGCATTACCTTTCCTAAAGAAAATTGTTGAAGGAATACCATAACTACAATCTACACATGAAGGAATTTGCAAAGGATGTGCACTTGGTAAAAATGTTAAGAAGCCATTCACAAGTAGCGATAACAGATCTAAATAAATCCTATATCTAATACATTCATATGTTTGTGGTCCGATGCCAATCAAATCTCTAGGAGGTTCTCTTTATTATGTAACCTTCGTAGATGATCACTCAAGAAAGAATCGGTTATATCTCTTGAAGACAAAGGATAAATTTTTCAGCAAGTTTCAATAATTCAAAGAAGAAATAGAAAACCTCACAAGCAAGAAAATCAAGACTTTGAGAACAAATAATGGAGGGGAATACACATCCAAGGAATTTGTTTCCTTTTTCAAATCAACAAGTATTAGGAGGGACCTAATCGTTCCTCATAATCCTCAACAAAATGGTGTAGCAGAAAGGAAGAATAGATCCATTGAAGAAACTGTGAAGGCACTAATGAATGATTAAGGTTTATCCATGTATTTATGGGGAGAAGCAGTCGTGACAACAATATATGTTCAGAACATAAGTCCCCACATCATATTGAAGGATATGACTCCAGAAGAAGCCTTCTCAGGAATGAAATCTAATGTGGAACACTTAAGAATCTTTGGGTGTCCTTCTTACATCCATATCCCCAAGGATAAAAGGAAGAAAATAGAACCCTCACGAAAGAAGGGAATATTTGTTGGATATAGTGAATCCTCCAAAACCTACAGAACCTATATTCTAGAACAACATAAGATTGAAGTCAACAAAGACATAACCTTCAATGAAAAGATGGATTTCAAGAAATCTATAGAAGAAGCCATGGAAGAAGAATATGAAGAGCCTAAAGAAGAAAACATTTGTCTTCAAGAAAGTCAGAATGAAGAACCATAACAACTTGATCATCTGATGCAACCATGTGGACCTATTGAATCATTCATTGTACCCAAAACTAGAAAATGTCCAGCTTGGCTTGAATCTACTCTACAAGAAGCAGAAAGAATCAAAGCTCCAAGTGGCACTTTCAGAGAAAGAAAGAAGCCCAAAATATTCTCCAACTATGCAACATGTATGAAAAAACTTATAAATGAAGAACCCGCCACATTTGAAGAAGCATCTCAAAAGAAACAATGGAAAGAAGCTATGACAGAAGAATATTAGTCTATCATGAAAAATGATGTGTGGTAAATCGTGCATGGACCCAAGGAAAAATCATTGGTAACTTCAAAATGGGTCTATAAGATCAAACATGCAGTAGACGGAAGTGTGGACAAATACAAGGAAAGGTTAGTAGCTATAGGGTTCTCCTATAAGGAGAGAGAAGATTACGATGAAACCTTTGCTCATGTTTCCAAATACACTTCTATTAGAGCCATTATGTCTCTTGATGCTTTCATGGGATGGAGTCTACATCAGATGGATGTAAAGAATTTTTTTCTAAATGGAGCAATTGAAGAAGAAGTATACATTGAACAACCTCAAGGTTTTGAGGTACATCCCAGAGACACTCATGTTTGCAGATTAAAGAAAGCCTTGTATGGACTCAAGTAAGCTCCAAGAGCTTGGTATGACAGAATTGGCAGTTACTTAATAAGACTTGGTTTCTCTAAGAGTCATGCATATCCAAATCTCTACTACAAGGTTGTGAACAATGCACCTGTGATTCTACTACTGCATGTTGACGATTTATTCTTGATAGGTGCAGAGTCTCTCATCACCCAGTGTAAGAAGGAATTAACTTATGAGTTCAATATGAAATATCTTGGTCTCATGCACTATTACTTGGGAATAGAAGTATGAAAAAGTGTGGTGAAATATTCCTTGGACAAGGAAAGTATGCATTGAAGATTCTTCAGAAATTTGGAATGATGTATTACAAATCCATGGCCACTCCTATGACCACAAATATAAGAAAAGTAAGAGACTCAGATTCTGATCGAGTAGAATCGTCCCTATATTGACAATTGATTGGGTCATTGATGTATCTAGTGAATACTCAACCAGATATTTTCTTTGCTGTAAACACTTTAAGCCAGTTCCAAGTGGAACCTAGACATGAGCATTGGATAACTACAAAGCATGTTCTAAGATATATTCACGGGATGCTAAACTATGGTTTAAGATACACCTCATCAAGTGATATACAACTTCATGGATTCACATATTCAGATTGGGAAGGGAGTGCATAAGACAGAAGGAGTACTTCAAGGATGTGTTTCAGTTTGGGCTTTGCTATGATATCATGGGCCAGTAGGGAACATAATTTTTCCGCACTCATCATAACAGAAGCAGAATATATCACAACATGTGAGGCATGTATCGAAGTAGTATGGTCGAGGAAGCTAATTTCTGGATTATTTGATTAGGTACCAAATTCGACCGTAATAAACTGTGACAATCAAAGTTGTATGAGGATATCAGAACACCCAGTGTTCCATGACCGATCAAAACATATTGAGATCAAATACTACTTTAGTCATGATAAAGTCCAGGAAGGAGAAGTGAAACTCCAATATATCTCCACATATGAGCAGGTAGCAGATATTTTTACAAATCCTTTGTCCAGGATAAAGTTTGCATACTTAAGGGATCCAAGATGGGGTTCATGGAGACAACTCCCTTAGCTAAAAGGGAAGAGATGTCTCCCCAAGTTGGGAGCACTGATATATTATTGATTCATGGGTAGTCATTTTCCATTTTGGAAAATGGTCTAGGTTGGGCAGTTCCTTTCCAATCGAGAAACTGGTTCGAGATTTATGACAGACATACATTTTCTAATTTGGAAAATGGTCCAGATCAGACAGTTATTTTCGTAATGAAAATGGTCTGATAGATTGTTGATGTACCATAGACAATGATTCCCATTGTGGCTAGTGTGGGGGAATGGTCTAGGAAAATCATTCTTCTTGGCAGTCACTCTGAGTAGTGGTCAAGTAGAATGGTTTGCCTCGTCGAGCAGTCATTCTTTCGAAGTTCACAATTGTGAGCAGTTTCGAAGAATGGTTCATTTTGGAGGTTGGTGCAAGACAGTCATTTCCTTAGGAAATGTTCCAGACAATCATTCTCTCCAGGTTGCACTATGATTAGTTCCAGATAAATGGCCCAGTTAGGTGAATGGTCCAGGTTCATCACTCAGGGACATGCATTCCCTAGGATAGACTCATTCTCTCCAAGTTGCACTATGATTAGTGCCGGAGGAATGGCCCAGTTAGGTGAATGGTCCAGGATCAAAAATCAGGGACAATCATTCTTCTATGCTTGATAAGAATAGTCCAGATAGCCCATGGTTGATGTGTTACTTTATGAGAGTAGATGTTCTTTCAGATCTCAAAGATGTGAGTGGAAGAATGACCCATATAACTTAGCTTGTATCATGATATTGTTTATGCAGATTGATATCATATGATATGATTGTTGTAGAGACTGTATTTCTTTGGAAAATAGTTGTATACTACTGTGGTGGATATGATCCACTGGTAGTGGTTGTTTGTCACTGGTTAGTAGCAGTGTGTTACTGAGAGTGGTTGTGTACCACCGGATAGTAGTTGTATACTAATATGTATAGACACAGTTGTGTTCTATTGGATGGCATTGTTATTTTTTCCATGTAGACTATCTAGTTGGATAAGTGATGATGGTGCTCATGATTTGGTCATGAGATAGCATGTGTGGCTATGATGATGGTACCAATTGAATGGTCTGTTTGTGATCAAGACCATTACCTTTAATACCTCCCTAGATAGGAGGGAGTGTTAATATTATGGTAGTTAAGGGAGGCATTAACCTCCACTTGTAACCTTTGACAAGGCTAGAATATTTCGAGAAGTAAGAGAAACCCTAAAGCCTTAGATAATAACCCTAGAAGACAAGTCAACTTAATATAATAATTAATATTGAGTTATTATCCCCCAGAAAGAGAAGTTGGCCCAGTCATTTAAGATGGAGAAGTATAAATAGAGGGTGTTAGAGCTCATTTGTCACTCACTCACTCACGACTGCATAAGTACAAGAAGTGTGCATGAGTGAAGGAGAACTGCAACTGTTGTAGTAGTGATATTGTCTTGGGTTATCAGTTTGGACTTTCTGCTTGGTCTTTGGTTATCTTTGCTTGGTGCACCTATTGGTATGCTACCAAAATTATTCTATCTGTCAAGGTTAAGGTGCTCGAGGGTGGTCTTTGTGCCTATGGTTGGGTGAAAATATTGCTATATTGTCTATGGTGAAATAAGCACACCCATTTTTCTAACACCTTCTTGGTTGGATGTAACAATCTTGTAACAGCCTCAAATCTGCCTCAAACTGTTGATTATAACATACATGTTCCAACCCTCAAAAGACTATATAATAGACCTGTAACTGTCCACAAAATTGTGGTTTCTCCTCGTCCTTGCAGGCCGAGACTCAAGGACCTGTTGTTGCCTCAAACTAATAAATCGAGCTCTGCTATATCCATAAAATGAATAAAACAAAATAATGGGCACTCAAAAGTGGGAATAAATGTATCATCCTTTTATGTATTTCGAAAATAAAACCCAGATCAATGATCAAGATACTATGAATCTTATCATACTATTTCTGAAATAAAATTAGAAGACCCAATTTTAAGTGGACACACAAACAACGTGATAATGGAGGAGTCACTCTAAGAATATTGTTCTTTGCAGAGTCTAGTACAAACAATTCTCCATCTGGAGAGACATGTATATCATAAGGTTCAATTCCACACTTGCTCCCATAAAAAAATGTTTCCACTGTCGATTCACTCTCAATCTGCAAAAAAACCATGCTACCTAAATATGGTGTTCTATGGGTCTCTAAAATTTGCCATCCCTTATTGTAAAAACTTTATTCTCTCTACATTATGTATTCAACATGATTTTAAAATATTGATTCTCTATTTGTTCTAAATTTTTTATTGTAAAATATTGGTTATCTAACCCTTGAGAAAATGTTGTGTTTAGGTATCCATACAAAATGGGTAGAAAAAAAATGGAAGATTATAATGTGCCTTGAGGTCCAAGACCCAAAATACAAGTCAACCTTTTCTAGCAAAGATTTAACCTGGACTGAAGTATACAGATGAGACAAATCTTTATTTGATCGTATTGCATGAATCCCTTTAGGTAGAGTTCATGATTTTATTAGAGGGGAGGAAAGAAATGTTGATGGTCCTTGTACTTTCTTACCCACAATGAAAAAAATCCCAGCAGAAAGTGATAATGGTCACAAGCTATATGAGCTATAAGTATTTCACAACCACATGGCTTTCACATTTCTAAATGAGTTTTTGTTTAGTTGGTGCATGCATCTTATGAATTGACATATATATGATCACAAATGGTTATTCATGAGTGGATATATATATGATTTTTTGCTAAGGTGTTGTGATTTGTAGTGCAGTTACTCATGGTCATATGGCTCGGAAGACAAAAGAGGAATGTGTTCAAATACATGCAAGGGCTCATTTGTAAAGAAGAGAGGATGTCAATGCCACTTTATAGTGAAGGTAAAGAATAAGGAACCTAACATAACAATACTTACATACAACACATATGAGCACGAAGAAGAGGAAGGATGGCCTTGTCATGGAAGACTTGACAAGTCTGGGGAGGCTAGGTCGTTGCGTAAACCTAGGTTGTTGAGAGAAATTGTCTCTTTTGTAGAAAATTGTTTCTTTATGGAAGTGCCAATTGATGTTGTATATGAAAATCACATTGAAAGATATGTTGACATGGATGTGGAAGATCGTGATAGATCTTTTTCCTTGACTAGAAAAGATGTTGCAAATATTTATAATTGCTTGATGAAGGGAAAATATCAACTTGACAAGAAAGATGAAATGAGTGTTAACCTCTGGTATAAAAAAAGACCAGATGATTTTTTTCTTTTTTTAGAAGCCTAATGGTCCAAATGTTCCTTTTATAATTGGAATTCAAACTAGATGGATGTTGGAGAGAATGGTCAAACTATCTCATGATAGTTTAATAGGAATGGATTCAACTTTCAGTACCAATAAATATGGAGTAAGGTAAATTTGAATGATTCATTAAGAAATGATTTTTTGGGTTGTGATTGATTGTGATTGATAGCTTAAACTTTGAATTTGAATTTTACTGAATATCGTAGTATCAATTGTACACACTTGTGGCCTTTGACGACCAACAAAGAGGGGTACTAGTTGCATGGGTTGTGACATCCTAAAATACATCATTGGATATTGTGACATGGTTGAAGCCGTTAATGGATAGGTGTTATCAATTTCTATCTAATTGGAAAGTCAATGTGTTCATCGTCGATGATGCATTGGAAGAAATCGATCCTTTGAGGTAAATTTCATTTGATTTTTTTGTGACTTGTATTTATTTTGTAAGATTATCTCACATAAATGCATTAAATCCTACAGGAGGACCACACAGTGTTGAGTGATAGTGTATTTGGCATGTATGGAGGGCATGTTAAAAAATATCTATAGGTTGGCCTCTACTTCAGAGCAAGCAAATGTTATGTTCAACATGTTAAGTTATATTATGAACTCTTGCCCCAATGTTGAATCAATGGTTGAGCATGTGGATACAGTTTTCACTGATTTTGCAAATGAGAAAAATTCTTGGATTATTGTCATAGCACTTGGGTTGCGGGTAATAATCTTTGTAAGTCCACATATTGTACTTTATTGTTTTATTTTTCCTCTTCCATAAATATTTCCTTTGCACTAACTTAGTTATTTCAATTAGGGATGTGGTTTAAAAGTTGTCATGATTTTTTTCATGCAAATCAAGAGACGAATAATTATGTGGAGGCATACCATAGCTTATTGAAGTCCAAATTTATGCCTGATTGAAGAAAGAAATGTGCCTATAGAATGGATTGGTTTCTATATATGTTGTTGATACATGTAGAGTTGTATTATAGATTCAAAGACATTTTGAAAGAAGAAGGATATTTGAATAACCACAAGAATGAGAAGTTGTTTGAATCCTCAATGGAGAAAGCTAGAAGCATTCCAGATGATGATTGTTGGCCCTATGAAAGCATATCCCATGCATATTAGGTGAGGAGTCAAACCTATATTGAAAAAAAATACCTTGTGACTTGGTATCACAAGAATTTTGTGGTGTGTGAATGTACATGGTCTATTTGTGGAAACACTTGCAAGCATACCATAAATGTGGAGTGGTTGTACTTCCTTTCGAAGGGTTCAGAGCCATCACTGGATCATAATGCAGAGCCTAATATATTTGATGATGCAACATCTGATGCATTCAGCAATCCTCCCAAGATAATTATGGAGACATCAATGATTGATGCAAATGTTGAAACGACTCCTATGGCCATTGGAAGTGTTGATCAATATGATGAGGAACTTTGATTGGCTAGGGAGGAATTGTTGGGATACTTAGATGTTCTTCAAAATAGTCCTCCCGCTACTTTAACAAACACCTGAGAGATGGTGGACCTAATTAAAAAGATGTTGTATGAGGCCAATAATCGACACATATTGGATTTTAATTTCACACTTGGGTCGAGTGATTTTGAGTCATCTCTCAAGAGAAAGAAGAGTTTCCTCAGCCCTACAAATACAAGGAGAAGAAAAAAAAGAAACAGAGTTTTAGAAATTGATTTAAATGTCCATTCATATGAAAATGAACCATTCCAATTTGACTATGCCAATAGATGAGGACGTCCTCACTCAAATAATGCATCTCCTGTTGTCCTTGGTAAGTTAGATTGAGTGAGAAGATTTATTTTTTAGGATTTTTTTGTACCCATCCTCATTTTTTACTTGTAGTATTATGATGTTTATATATGTGCAACATTTCGCAGCTGTAGCTCGATCTTGAGAACGTAGACATATGCAATGCCATTCTAGTTCTCCTACTATGCCAACTATATTTGATGTAACCAAAGTTTGGATACGTGTAATGCAATTTATTTTGATACTATTATGGAATCTGACCAAAATTGCATCGTTATATTATAGATGCACAAGCTTCTCCCATTGATGTTCCTCCTCTGGAACATGTTGGGCCAATTGACAACTCTTCAGTTGTTAATTTCATAGGTTTGACAGATAGGATGTGTTCACATCTTTGTAAGATCGGTTGTCATAGATTTTCTCAATTTTATTTTTATTACTATATTGGATGTTGTTAACACAATGTAATGATGTTGAATATATATATTCTAGGTAATTATATAAGGAAGATACTTTTTGGCATTGAATTTTGAAGAAAAGGATTTGCAATTGTTCTATTTTGAGGTAAGGTTGCATAGTTTGAATAAACCTATTCCCTTATGGTTGTTTCTTTCTAGAAAAGTGTACAAATCTCATTGGTTAGTCTGAACTTAACAAGTCTAGCTTTTGAAATTGTTATATTTGAACAATATTACCAACTTAAGGAGAACTGTGACCTCAAAACAAGAACTCTAACCCAAAAAACTCATATTTTTGCATAAAAAACATGAAAATCAACCCCAAATCAAAAAGTGAAGTGGTGCTATCGGTAGCGCCATTTTTTCAAACGGGGTCAAAATTACAACATTTTTCAAGCATGACCTTCAAAACTCATACAATAGCTTAGAAAAACCTTAAAATTAACACCTAAATAAAAAAGTGACGATAACTAAAGCAAAAAAAAAATTCTAAACGTTAAAATTATGGCTCATTTCAACCTAATTGAAACCGTGGTTTTGACAATAGATCCCTATGCAAAAAAAAAACCCAAAATTGGATAAAATATGGCCACTTAAAAATTTATTTACTAACATTTTTTCTTCTTCTTAAATTTACATTGAAAAATAAAAAAATAGAAAGGACAAAATCTTTGCAACTTTTTTTTTTAAATGAAGCAAAAAACACATTCAAAACTCAAATTATATAAAATAAATAAATAAACATTAAAAAAATGGTCGAAAAAAAAATATTAAAAAAAAAAAAATTCCAAAAAAACAATAATCTAAAAAAATATATACATATTTTTAAAAAATAATAACCAAAATAACTCTTGAAACGTAAAAAAACAAAAACAAAAACAAAAACCAATAAAAAGAACTTAAAAAAGAAACGAAATTAAAATATATATTTAAAAAATATATCAAATTCAAAAAAAAAAAAATTGTAAAAACCCTAAACTAAAACATTATATTAAAAAAATTAAAGATAAACAAAATTGAATCAT
>ML797598.1:96078-113075 GCA_009831015.1 Picea engelmannii | reverse complement strand
TGTTGTTGGTTTTTTAACCTTTTTAAAGTGTTTTTGGTTATAAATTTAGTTTTTTTCCTTTCAAAAAAAAATCGTCAATTTTTCAGTTTTTTAATATAATTTTAATTTTTTTGTTTTTTTTTGTTTTTTTGCTCTTTAGTTTTTTAAGTTTTTCTTTGTTTTTATTTTTATTGCCTCTCCCCTATTGAGAGCATGGCTGTGACTAGATACCTAATGTATAAGAACAAGTTAAACAACATGGAAGACAAGAGGCTACCTAAAATTGCTTCCAATTCAAGTCATAACCACCATCGACTCAAGCGAGGATGGCATAAAGACGCTCAATCTTGGCTAAACTATTGGGGAATAATGGAAGAAACTATTTTGCAGAATAAAGATACTATTAAAAAAAACGTCAAATCAAAATTTAAGGAAAAAATGTGGTGTGATAAAGAGTTAGAGGAAAAAACAAAATTAAGGTATTATAAAGATGTAATCAACTCTAATCTAGAAGATCAAAATTATCTATCTGTTTTGCCAAGTGTAAAGAAAAAATAAACATTGCTAAGATAAGAACAAATTCTCACGAGCTCCATAGTGAAACTGGGCGTTGGTCAATTCCTAAAAAGCCATGGGTTGAAAGAGTGTGTCACCTTTGTGACACTAAGAAGGTTGAAGATGAAAAGCACTTTCTCTTAGATTGTCCAGCCTATACCCATATTAGATCTCATTTTCAAAATATTGATCACACTACCAACCTTCCTAACCTCTTAACTCGACAAAAGTATGGTGATCTTGGAAAGCTTCTCTTAATGCTTTTCGAGCACAAAAACAAAATTCTAAAGAATCACAAGTAATCGCTTACCCTCTTAAGGTTCGATAGACCAATTAGGTCTTAGTGGACATTAATCATCATCATCATCATAAATTTGTTTTAAATTTTTAAATTTTCTTTTATTAATTTCAATTGTTTTATTTTCCTTAGTTTTTTTAGTTTTTAATTTATAAAAATAAAATAAAATTATATGTTTTTGTTAAATATTCAAAAATAGTGTTATTTGATTACAATTGTTTTTTATGTATTGAAATAAAGGTAAACAGTTTGTTAAAAATGATGTTTTCCACTATATTTTAAAAGTATGGAACTATAAAGTAATTAAGAAGACGCAATTATATGAAAAATCTTAATTTCAAAAAAGTAAATAGTAAAAAATATTTTTAAGATTGAAAGAAGTATGGAAAAATAACTAAAAACACTGTTTAAAAAAAAAAATTTGAGAATAGATAAAAAATAATCTTTTAAAAAAAATATTGTGGAAATATTATGGATCAAAAAATTTAAAATATCAAAATACCACCTAAAAAAGAAGGAGGGTGCTACCAATAGCACCATTTTTAAAAACGAGGTAAAAAATGTGGCCCTTGAAAAAATGAGAACTCTCCAAAGTTCTAGTTAAGTTGGTAATATTGTTTTTGTTGTTAGGAATTAGTAAAGAATTATTGAGATAACTTGTGAAACAATTAAGCTTTAATTGTGAATGAGTTTTTCAATGAAAAACATCAAAAACCAATTTTTAGTATACATTTTATCTTTTTTGTTTGTTATTTAGTCAATATATTGTGTTTTAGCTAATCAACTTGTTATGTTGTTTGAGTATTTATGTAGAGCACTTTTTTCCTAACCCTATTTAGTTTTTTAAATTGTATTTGCAGGTGTGCATCTTTGCATAGGGAGAGAAGATATGCATTCCCTCTGATTATAAGTTTATTTTTTCCAACATTTAAAGTACAAATGGGAGCATATTCATGCTCCTCTTTTTGTTGTATCTGTAGAGGAAGGTGCATTATCATTCATTGAGGAATTATAACGAGAATATGGTGAATAACTTCATGGAAATGCATAAGATTTGGAAAATTTGTCCTCGAGGGGCAAGTGTGGAAGAAAGTCTTAGAGTTTGGTACTATTGTGGAAATCAGAAGAATATTTTAGAAGGTGAACCTCAAGATGGGCCCCTCAAGATGTCCTTCCATATTCAAAACATATATTAAAATTTTTAAGAAAGGGTAAGGCTTGGAGAACACCATAAGATCTAAGCAAAATGGCTACATCTATTAAATATCAAGGTGTCACTGACATTGTCTACCCTTCTTATCATAAAAGGAATCTAGCTACTACAAAAGTTGATAACAAAGGTGTTCTAAAATTAAAGGCACCCAATAGTGTGTGCATAGTATTGGTTGTAGCATGAAAATGCACATATTTTTTGCTTTAAAATAATGAGATAAAGGTTTCTTCAAATAGTCATGTAATCAATTATAGATGAGTATAATATTTGTAAAACCAACATGTTATGGATTTTAATTTGTTGAAATGTTTCTTCTTTTAATCATTAAATGGAGAAAGCTATAAAAATTGCATGGATCCTTGGAATTGATACCATAACACTTTTTTCCTGCAGGGTCTCACAGGATGTTAATATGGGAGTCCCATGGGTCATAAATCACACAGGGAAACAATAAGTTTAATTGCATATTTATATGTTGTTGATATTTGCATATGCATATGGCTTTGAAGATTTTATCTTTTAATTGATATTGACAATTGGATTTAAATTACATCAAGCACCATAGAGTGCTAATCTTACACCTATCCTTTGTCAAACTTTATGATATTATGATTGACTCCACACAAAACTTGACCCACACAAATTGATGATATCTGTCCATCCACCCTCAAAATTAACAATACATTTTCCTAACCCCATACACATATTAACAATTCCAAAATATCAACAAATTTGGTAGATTGTTAACCCTACTACATGACCCATCATTATTTTGTATATGCATATAATGTTGAACTCAACATGCAAGAACCTTCTATTGACAGCTAGAAACAATCGTTACAGATGTTTCCTACTGGTATTGGTTGGGGGTGAACCCCAAACAACGATGATCACCCACAACCTAATGTTCAAATGATCCCTTATGCATCTTGATGATTTTGTTTGTGTGTTTGTGCTTAATCCAAGGGCCATGTTTGTCTCAATGTCATGTAAAATGGATTTTTTATATGTTTGTAGGGGGAATTGCACAATGCATCCAATAGTCACAAGCCTATTTTCTCACTCTACCTCTAATGGAAGCTTTAATTAGAAGCCTTAAACTACATGTTCATCCTTTAGACCCTTAATGATCAAATTTATCACACAAAACAATAACCCCTTACGATCTGGTGTGAAATCCTTCCTGACAGAGTTAAATTTCGTTGTGTGTATAAACTCCACCTGTAGAAGTGCCTAGGATATTTATAAACATATGACCATGGACGTTGATCGAGTGTTGATCTTGTTTATCTCTTTTCCCTTCTCCCGAATCGACGGTCACAACTTAATGGTGACTTGAGATGAACGACTCACATGACGTAATTTGAACGTGGGTTAACGGGTATTTATAACATGCATTGACGGGATTATGACACGTCAACACTATGAATGAGCGATCTGGATTTAAAAGCGCACTTTCCTCAATCGTTATTTACCTCACAACTTTATGGTGTGCTTGTTGATATCCACCGTTGATTTAGCTCTTGTTAAAAATGATGGTGTTGGATCAACCCTCTTGTGTGTTCACCAAGGATATGATCTAAGAGCTCAAATTAATGGATCCCAATCTAATGGTGTCTGTGTATAATCACAAGGATTTCCGAGGTTTATAACCCTGCAACACAAATTATTTTATGACCCTACCAAAGCGAGAAGAATAGGGATCGTTGGTCCAAGGATGATCAACGATCCTTTACACAACTTCTTTACGATAATTACCACGCACCATAATTATGTACCCAGTTCACACACGATAAGACACATGGTTTATTTTTTAATAGTTCCACCAGTCATAGTAAAATCAATCAAAATCCCTAAATTAAACATGTACATCTCACAAGCAGATCATCAAAAAAATAAAACATGTACATGTCAAGTTATTCCTCTCCATATCAATTGTGAAATTAAAAGTTATCATGCCAGAAATTGTTACAAAACCCTAAAAAACTCACCATCCCCCTCTATCACTAAGCAATGAAATAACAACTACTTAATAACCATCATTAATATATTCTCCAACTTCATAATTCAACCGATCATAGTTCTAGAGTTCATAGTGTCGGAGGTCATAGTTCCACAGGTGATAGCTCCTAGAGTCGTGGTTCCATAGGTCATAGTTCCACAAGTAATAGTTGTGTACATCATAGATCCTAGGGTCATAGTTCCACCGGTCATAGTTTCAGAGTTCATAGTTCCATAGGTCATAGTTCCACAAGTCATATTTCCTAGGGTCATAGTTCCTAGGGTCATATTTCCTAAGGTCATAGTTCCACAAGTCATAGTTCCAAAGGTCATAGTTCCACAAGTCATAGTTCTGTATGTCATAGTTCATGGGGTCATAGTTCCAAAGGTCATAGTTCCATAGGTCATAGTTCCATAGGTCATAGTTTCTAGGGTCATAGTTCCACAAGTCATAGTTCCACAATTCATAATTTCACAAGTCATAGTTCCTAGAGTCATAGTTCCATAGGTGATAGCTCTTAGGGTCATAGTTCCTGGGGACCAAGGGTCATGTAATTATGATGTTGAGAGCATAGGTGACATTGTGTTTCCCTTGAGGTATAAACATCTAGTGCAACGATGGGCACCTAAGGAGCTACCTGAAGTGGACACATATTTCTTCATCAGTGCGAGGATGTATCACATTGCTCCTTCATCCTTACATGGATTGGGGTTATTTTCCATGGATGGAATAAAGGTCGGCTATGGCACTATAACTAAATCGATGGAGTATGTTAGACCATTATACAAATATAATCATCGATTGATGTTGGTTTGATATACGTGAAGTATGCGGAGATACGGAGTTGCCACAAATTATATACAACTTGTAGATAACAATCAAAATAAAGGGACAACTTTGTATATTGATGGAAGGCCAAAAGCTACTGGAAACATTGCAGGCTTTATAAATAGTACACGACCAGTGGCAACAACTAAGAAACTGAATTGCATATTTGAGGCACGCGAAGGAAATCGTATATTTGTATGTGCAACAAAAACAATAGTTCCAGGTGAAGAGTTGTTGATCGATTACAACTTAAATCGAATAGATTGGGGGGGGTGCAACTATGGGGGTAAATATCTTACATACCATTGAACTCAACCTTTGATTAATCATTGTTACAATTTATTACTGCAATATTTCAATTTTTTACTGCATATATTTCATTTTTCATTATTTATTTTCTGATATTACTGCAATATTTCATTTTTTTAATGTTACAATTACTTTCATAACTCTTGTTGATTAATTTATCGTGTCAACATCTATCCAAGGTGACCATGAGATATCATAAGATACATATGTCCAGGGTGACCGTAGAAAGGCACCCATTGTGCCTCAGTAGGTAAATGTTAAATACAGTAACAACTTATGACTACAACAACTAAATTTCTGAAATTTCATTATTTTTTTCTGATATTGCTGCAATATTCCATTTTTTTAATGTTACAGGTGAATTTCATAACTTTTGTTGATTGATTTATTGTGTAAACTTCTGTCCAGGGTGACCGTGGCAGAAAATCACCCGCTACATTTGTCCAGGGTGATTGTGGAAAGGCACCCGTTGTGCCTCACCAGGTAAATGTTAAATACAGTAACAACTTATGACTACAACAACTAAATTTCTGAAATTTCATTATTTTTTTTCTAATATTATTGCAATATTTCATTTTTTTAATGTTACGGGTGAATTTCATAACTTTTGTTCATTGATTTATTGTGTCAACATATGTCCAGGGTGACCGTGGCAGAAAATCACCTGCTACATCTGTCCAGGGTGACCGTGGAAAGGCACCCGTTGTGCCTCACCAGGTAAATGTTAAATACAGTAACAACTTATGAATACAACAACTCAATTTATTAAATTTCATTATTTTTTTCTGATATTACTCCAATATTTCATTTTTTAAATGTCACAGGTGAATTTCATAACTTTTGTTGATTGATTTATTGTGTCAACTTCTGTCCAGGGTGACCGTGTTTGAAAATCACCCGCTACATCTTTCCAGGCTGACCATGGAAAGGCACCCATTGTGCCTCGGCAGGTAAATGTTAAATATAGTAATAACTTATGACTACAATAACTAAATTTCTCAAATGTTAAAGTTCATCTCATTAATTGTATTCATCAATGTATTGTGGCATGGTCAACGTGGGAAGGCTACCACTGAGGATATTGATGAGGACGAAATATTGTATTCCACTGACCCAATGACAACTGTAACGAAGGCCTTGAAGAAGGCTAACATAGAATATCTAGGTTTTCTTAGCAAAAGGCCCCTGACACAGGAGGACAGGTCAAGAATTGTAGACCTACAAAATACAATAACTAATTTTGGGGTAAGTGGCATCTTCACATATTTTTATCAGCTTTGACAATTTCATATCCTATATTATTTTCGGGATTAACTGTATAGTGTAAGTGAGGATAACCCAATGCAATGAGTGATAAGTGGACTATTCAAATCATGAGAATTATTGGTTAGTTGCCACTAATACTCGTGGATATGGGTCATAGATTAATGGCTTACACTACGCAGTTAATCCCGATAATAATATCTAATATGTTGCACTGCAGAATCCCCTCTATGCTTAAATTTCATATATGTTTTTTTGTTTCTATTTTCTATATGATCTGATAAAGTAAATTTTTCCATTTGTAGGAGTTTTTAAACCCCGTGCGCCCGAAACCTGCGGATCCTACAACTGCTATAGGTAGCAGTGATGGTCCAATGCAAAAAAAATGTCGACATAGCAAAGTGCAAGTGAGGCTTTTTGAGCCTCTCGAGGTTCCCCTCAAATCCATTGATGAGCGCAATGATTTTGACCAGCATGACACACCAGAGCATGATGAGTCGGAGCCTGGGACTCCACATGACTCCAGAGAGGAACATACTGTAGATGGAGAGGAAATTATTATGCATGGAGGAGAACGAATTAAAAGCACCAGATCACTAGATGTCACCTTTCTGGTGGATGACGCGTGTGTTTCGATCAAGATTCAGAAGATTGCAGGTAATTGTTAATTAATTGATTCATTTTTTTCATGAAATTGAAATGGACATCTGTTGAGATCATTATAAATTAATGGATAACATGTTTCTGCAGGAAACAATGTTTTCTATA
Organism: Picea engelmannii; assembly: GCA_009831015.1. Classification (NCBI taxonomy): domain Eukaryota; kingdom Viridiplantae; phylum Streptophyta; class Pinopsida; order Pinales; family Pinaceae; genus Picea; species Picea engelmannii. The sequence continues at coordinate 105,860 of ML797598.1, read as the reverse complement.
GAAACTTAAATGACAAAGCATTGGATCTGTTTGGCCCCACCATTCACACATGGTGGAATGGCCAAGATAGCAAAAAGAAAGATGATTTAATAGACCACACGGTATACTTGTTTGGAAACACTTTCAACAAGAAAGTGGTTACAAAGTTAGCCGGCGAGAATTTAAAATATAACAGGGCACAGTATAGGGAGAAATTGCAATTAGACCTCAAGCATGAGCACCCTCCCATGGTTCTGGAGAAAGAGTGGAAGGCCCTGATAGAGGATGCAAAGGAGAAATTGTTTAAAAAACAAGGAAGACATCCACAAGCTAGTCAAGCAAGGTACAACACATGTCATATTATCAGTGAAATATGATCATTTATGTTTTTCTTTCTTGTTTTAAGTAACAATTCTGATATCTAATTTTTTTCAAAAATTCCATATGTAGGCTACTAGATAGCTCCAAAGAAACCAAGGCCAGAGTGGAAAAACACGGGCAACATAAACTAGGCCAGGGTGGCTATGGAAAACTAAAAGCCCGAATTGTAAGATTTAAATGATTAACTGTGGTTAATATTTATTGAACAGTAGCGAACAAATATATGTTTTTTTTATTGGTATTTTTAATGGTGTTATGCATTGCAGTTAAATATGTTTGACACTATTGCCACCGAGGAGGACCTAAATCTTGGTTACAAGCACAGTTTTAAAAGTGTGATTGAATATAGAAAAATATTGGGCCAGACTCCTATCTCCCCAGCCACACAGGTAAATAAAATGAATAAGGAAACCGCAGTAGCATGCTTGTAAATTCTATTCATATTTTATTATATCACCCTTAACTAAGTATTTATGTTTGTTTTCAAGCAACAGTGCTACCGCAGCAGTGAATCTAGCGGTATTCAGCAAACACCACGTCATACAAGGATGCATATGTCCAATGATAGTGGGGAGCAGAGTACCCATTTCACTATGTATGCTTCAGAATTAGAAATATTTACTGTGATTGTAGATATTTATTTCCTAGCTTATACTTATATATTATCTTCTTAAAATTGAATAGCATGTAGTTAAGGAGGGTGAACTGCGAGAGGAACCAAGTGGAAAAGAAATTAACGCACCAATTGTCACAGCTACACAGACAGGTAAAGAGAAATAGTGTAATGTTAATCAAACTAATGAATTAGTTATTTCAATTATATTTCAACATATCGATATGATCATTTTCGTTGTTGCAGTTCACGACCTTGCATAGATGCCTCGATGCCCTTCTCAGCAATGTACCAGAAGTATGGTACATGAGCAGATGGAAACACAAACAATAGAAGGACAGGGCACACGAAATACAATGTCCTTGGATGATTATGATACCCCAATTGTCAATTTTATGAATGTAAAAAAACCTAAATCAAAGAAAAATTAGATGTATAAATTCATGACTTGTATTTGGATGTTTATCAATGTTTATATGTTCATATGCTTCAATGTTTATATGTTCATATGTTTTGATGACTATCCTAGTTATGCATGAATGTCTATATGTTTTCTATATAAACAAAATCATTTGTTGGGTATGGAGAATTCAGAGCGATGTGAGGGAGGGGAGGGGTCATATGAGCTTCCACCTTCACGTGGTTTCCCCTGTCCAGTAGAGAATAACCTATTCTCGAAACAAAGAGAAGATCATTAAGCTATGCAACCACTTAAGTATATTCTAGAGTATTTTACATAACTAAATGCATGTTTATTTGCTTATATATTATTTACTCATATAAAGAATTTTTCTTTTATGATTCATGCAAGTCTTGGTGATGGAAATGCATCTTGTGGACAACTCTTATCAAGTCGTATGGGATAATGGATCTAGTGAAAGGACAATGATAAGGTAAGGGTTTGGACTTGTTTTTTAAAGTAGGCTTTATACTAGTAAAAGTTCACAATCCTCATGAAAGGATAGAATTGCATTTTTGGTAGACAAGCATTGATATTTTTTAAAAAGTATGAATCATAGACTGTGGGAAAAACCTTTTTTTGTATTCTTGCATTGACCAATACAACTATAACAGATTTTTAGTACAAATTCATGACCACACACATACACACACACACACACACACATATATGAACCCTAAGTAAACAAATGATAGAAGATAAAGGGAGAATATGTATTTATAGGAGTGAATGAAGATAATAATATATAATGGAGTGGAGAGTGCACTCTAGCCTTGAATTGAATGATACTTGCATCCAACATGTCTCATTGTAATGTATGTTATGATAGTTGTGTCTTCTCACTATAATTTATGTTCCTATGTCCATCATGGGATTCCTAGAGCACCACCTATCATTCATCATCCAACACATAGTAGTCAAGAATCCCATCCATTGCTAATGTGTGCAAGTACCGTATGATTAACTAATAATTTGTATCCTTAATTATGAGTTATCAATATTTACTATTACCATATTCTTCTAGTGCATGTAGATTTATATTTGAAGTTGGAAATATTAGTGAAGAATTCAAGAACTACTTCCATGCAAAAGATATCTACATTCAACACTTTATGAGCTATCCCAACATTGTCCAATTGTGGATTTTTGAGAGTTGATTAGGTCCCATGATTTATTTACCTAGTTTAACCACCACTTCAAAATCAAACAATGAAAATAGTAGCAAACATCGATAGAATCAACCTTCCAACATTGTATTGTTAACCAAATAATTGACCACTAAATTATCAATGGACAACTTGAAGGACTGGTCCAGAAGATAATACTTGAACACTAAACATTAGTTGTGCCACTAAACACTAGTGGATCTTTAATATCTACATGAATCCACTTAATGGAATTTGGTAGTGTGCATATTTGTGTCAATTAATTCGCATACTCCCTAGGCGGCCCAAAAGTAATGGACACTTTGGAATAAATGACATAGGAGAATATTATTCTCCAACTCAACTTTCCACTAGCAGTTGGATTAATGTAGTCTTCCAACTATTCTATGGTGAGATTAAAGTAGTCTTCCAACTCTCCTAGTCATCCAATACTTCTTCTATCTATTTAACAAATGTATTTCCCTACATTAGATCCAATGGATATACCATCCAATAACCCTTCTTAACAAATGACATCATTATCAAAATCCTAATCAATCCATTACAATACTAGGTATGGATATTTGTCATCTACTATGTCAATGAACTCAAAGTAAGCATAAATATTCACACAATCGAGATAAAATTCCATCTCGCCAATTTGACAATGGGGAAAATGTGTGATTGGTTCACCAACTACCACTAGATCGACAAGTGGACCCAATTTGGTACTCCGGTGTCGTTACTTCAAAATCGTCGTTGTACGAGATGTCGTTATTGCAGTTGTCGCTACTCCTGTTGTTGCTACTCCGGTGTCATTACTTCAAAATTTTCATTGTACGATATGTCGTTACTGCAGTTGTCTCTACTCATGTCGCCGCTACTCTGGTTGTCGATACTCCGGGTTTTTTTACTTCAAAATCGTCGTTGTACGAGATGTCGTTATTGCAGTTGTCGTTACTCTTGTTTCTGCTACTCTGGTTGTTGTTACTTCAAAATTGTCATTGTACAAGATTTTGTTGTACGAAATGTCGTTACTACAGCTTCCGCTACTCCTGTTGCCGCTACTCTGGGTGTCGTTACTTCAAAATCATCGATGTATGATATGTCGTTACTGCAGCTGTCGCTACTCATGTTGTCGTTACTCTGCTTGTCGCTGCTCCGGGTGTCGTTACCTCAAAATCGCCATTGTAAGAGATGTTATTGTTGTTTCCGCTACTCTGGTTTTCGTTACTCCAGTCGCTGCTACTCTGAGTGTTGTTACTTTAAAATCATCGTTGTACCATATGTCGTTACTCTGACGTGTTGCCACTCCAGTCGTCGCTACTCTTTGGTTGTCACTACTCCAATCGCCACTACTCTATGGTTGTCTCTACTCCTACCGCTGCTACTGTGGTTGCAGTTAATCATCTACACTCCCACCAACATGGATACTGAAATTTCAGCTGCCACCACTTTCGATGTCGCCACTTGAATCGATGTTGTCATATTTCACGACTATAGACAACAATATTCCTGCGATGATGCTTCTCCATAACAGGTGAGTCACCAGGTACATCCTCAACCAACTTTAATGGATTTGGGTACTATTACACATAGAATAGGAATTCGCACCCAAGGACGGTCTTAAATTTAAGTTTTGGGGAGATTTTATCTCTTTTCCCAAAGAGTCATCATTACCCTCTTTAATCACACGATTTCGCAATCATTACTTAAAAAAAATTTACGTCGTTGTACGCATATGGATTGGACACACCCGCCAAAACCGTTAATCATCCACCAAGCTATTAAATTCGTTTTCATATCGCCATCATTACTTACCTGCCACGTCATTTAAATTTTTTTATTTTTAATTTAAATCCAGGACTCTTTCCACGACACATTTTTCACTAAACTGTTTTTTCTGTCGTTTCTCCTGAACTGGTCATTGGTACTCCTTGAGTAGGAAAAATTGATGGAATAGAATGGGTGGTGGAGCAGTAAGGTATGAGCCAGCAAATACTACACAAGTCCGTCGAAATCTAGAAGTCTGGCATATTTTCTAGAATGCAGGTTGGGACATGTATTTCGAGAGGTTACAGGGATTCGATGCAGACATTACATCAGAATTCGCCAAAAATTTGGACGACCACTCCTCCATGGTCTGCAGATTAAAAATCAGAGTCACGGAGGAAACCATTGCAGCAACTAGTGGGTTTCCAATATCTGGTCAGCAATGGTTTGTCTGGAAAACACCACTCTCAGAATTTCCAAAGATGTTTCTGCGTGAAGGCGAAGAAGTAAAGTCAAAAGGGAAAGGATATGAACGAACTTGTCTGTCGCCTCCATGGGATGAGGTAGCACTGTTCATCATAAGGTATGTGACATCTAAAGGCCACCCCTCTACCATTTACAAATATCATCTCAAATTTCTCACATCTTTGTGTTTCCAACAACACATAAACATGCCCTATTTTTTTGTGTAATAACGTTCAGCGGATGGCACGAGAATCTCAACACTCACGCCAACCACTCAAAACCCTCACAAATCATGGAATTATTAAGGTATTAGTTGTGCATGTGCTAGAGCAAAGCCCTGTGATTTGGTCGTAGTTCATAAGACTCTCGGAAGAGGAATTGGCAGAACTTATCCCAGAAGTAGCAGAAACCCTAGCAGAGAGAGAAGGGTTGAGCAAGTTAGAAGAGGCTACCAAAACTATTGCAGAAGGGCAGCGAACTGGTGTTGATACACAGGAATCATCCTAAGACGAAGATGAGGACAGGGAAACCATCAATGGAAGTTAGATAATTTTGGGGAATGAGGCAGGTCATTAACCTTGATTCAGAAGAAGAGGAAGCAGAGGGTTCTATTCCTCAAAACCCTTTTCCTAAACAAGAAAGAGATGTTGCTACTCCCTCAGAATATGAACAAGAAAGAGATGTTTCTACTCCCTCGGAAGATGAAAAAGAAATAGATGTTGTTATTCCACCCACAGATGATCATGAGATGGATGTTGATACCCCTTCGTCTGATGAGTAGGAGAGGAATGTTGCTACTGACGCTGACGATGTTACACAAGAACCAGTGCCAGAACATTCTGAATTTCCTATCTGTGAAGATGGTGCAGCTACTCCTCCCATCAGTGAGGAGGTAATGACTGACATTGTAACACAAGAACCATCATCAGAACAAGTCGTTCCTGAAAACCCTATTTTGAAGACACAGCAGCTACTCCAGATTGTGAGCAAGAAATGACTGACGATGTTACACGAGAACCAGCGTCAGAGCATGTTGCTCCCAAAAACCATGAACAAGATTTGGTTGTTGTTACTCCAGAAGTGATGTGAGTTAAACGAGAGCCAGGCATAGAGGTTGCAGGCAATGAAGCTCAGAATGAGGTTCCTCCTAGGGGATGGGCTGAAGAAATTCCTGTCAAACGGGAATTTGTCGAATTTTGTGCAAGGAGAAGAACCCCTATTCAGGAACGTTATAGGAAAGCCTTTAGAGAAAGTCTGAAATTCAGGATTGAGAATGCCAAGCTAAATAAGCAGGTGCTCCTCCTGAAGAAACGAGCACGAAGATACAAAAGAATTGACAAGGAAGCAGTGAGGAGAAATGTCAAGGAGACTATTTCGACAGCTACCCAAACTGTCAATACTCCCACAGTATCGGTAGCTACTCAAACTACCAATACTCCCAAAGTAACAGTAGCTACTCAAACTGAGTTGGTGTTGCATACAGTAGATATTCAGATCGATCCTATCTTGCACACCTCTATAGTACCAGCAGCCACTCAGACTTATCCTATTTTTCACACTTCCACAGTAACAACAACTACTCAAGTTGATCCAATGACATATACAATTGAAGCTCGGTTAGTTTTGTTGAAAGTCGAGATAGAGAAGTGGAAGAAAATTGTAGCCCAGTTTCGGACAGGAGATGTCCCTTCTTCAGTGCACCTAAGGACATTGAAAGACATAAGGGAGTAGGTTTCTAGATTCATTGTTGACTATGAAGAAAAGTTGGAAGAAGAGAAGAACAAGGGCGAAAAACAGAAGGAAAATATTACAGAGCTAGAGGCACAGATATAGAGGTTAAGAGATGAAAAACATGAGATGTATGATATCACCCATCATGTAGTAACGTGTCGCTCCCCTTCTCTTAGCTATGCATTGTTCCTTCCTGAACAGTATTTATTTTTCTGTCTGGAATGTATTCACCAGGAGATGGTTTATAATATTAAAGACCCCATGCAGTTTCTTAGGACCTTGAAAATTTATGACATCCTCACACAACATCTCATGTGTGAACTATACATGCACAACTACCTGCTAAGAGATTATCAAAAATTCAATCCAGTTCCTTATGTGGGAGATGTCCAATTGAGGGCCTTTCTTTCCTACACCATTAACCAGGTGAAGTGGAAGAAGGCACTTGATTCTTTCGAGGAAAATCAGGTACACCAACCCCTTCAGGTTAGAATGGATAACTTTCAAGTTGAACAGATAATCCACAAACATAACTATTCAAACGGATTCCCAATTGGCCACAGAATATGGAAACTACACAGCAATGGTGTGATGATCTTTGCATAAAACAATTGACCAATTGCAAGGAAGAGGCACTTGGAAACTATGACCAGATATGGTCCTTATCACCACCTGTTGTCAGGGAACGGGAAGCATTCGGGGCTCCCAATTTTCGCAGAGCCATGGAAAGAATATCCAGGTATATAGCATGTATGAGTTTTTGTGGGGTTCGATGGCTAGGTTTGAGATTTTCATTCCCCATCATCTAGATGCCACTTGATCAATATCAACCTGATTATGAGGTCCAGAGAGAATGGTGGAAGGATATAATATTGACTGGGGGATATAAGTTTCCAGGGACAAATATGGCTGAGGCATATGACATAGCATAACTTCAGGCCCAGTATCAAGGTTCCAACCCAGATCTACGAAAGCGACGACCTACACAAGGACGTGCACGTGACTAAAGTTTGGGGGAGATGTGTGTAACCACAAGGGTAATATTGCACCTCTATTATGTCATTGTGTTTATTAGTTCAAAAACATTAGATATTGGTTGGGGGTTTACCAAAGCGAATCACTAATCTCTGAAATCTCACAGGAACAGACCAAACGCAGTCTGGCAAGATGATGTGATCAAGGATGCAGTGAAATCCGCGAGTTGAAGGTGCAAAAGAGGACCTGTTCCATGGTCCAACATTAGGTTTTGTTAATCGGTTCAGCCTTTGTGTATTTTTAGGAAGAGTTGTTACCCTAATCTTGGGACACTCTCTCCTCCACGAATTGTATAAAAGGTCGAATAGAGATAGAGAAGGGATTAGCCAGTCAAACAACTAGCTAGGAGTTGTCATGTATCAATACTGATGATCCGAAATCGAATCCAGAAGCCTGACAGGGCTTGAAAAATGCTCAAAAATGAAAGTGCTCACGAAACCAACACCATTGCGTCCATCTCATCTTCTCGATTCCGGCGGTATATTTACTTTGTCAAATGGGTTCCGTATGCGAAAGTTATCGCATTCTGATCGGAAGCCCAAACAGGGAAAAAAGTCAAAGGTCAACTGGTCAAAAAGTCAATGATGATGACATCAGCATGCTGACTGTGCAGGAGATGACGTGGCACTCTCTAGCTGATCGTGATTGGGTAGGTCCGCTGACAGGGCAGACATGTGGCAGGAAACTGGACTAGTCAATGGTTGACAAGTGGCATTAATCCGTCGAATGAGGAGATGCCACGTGGCCCAGTCATGGGCAGCCATGTGGCACCCGGTCATCAATTGAAGTGGCATGTTTCAAAAAAAATTGTTTTTGGGGTCCGTGGGATTTGAACCCATGACCACCACCAAGCCCAACACCTTAAGAAATGGTCTTTTGCCAATACACCAAATTATTGCTTATGATATAAAACCCACAATATGAAATATATTGCAAAGTATTGTATGGAGAGGGGCCAGCGCTTAGCCCTTTGGGCTAGCGCTTGGACATATGAACCCATATGACCCTGTCAAGGGGGCGCGCGCTGGGAAAAAGGGGGCTTATGCCCAAATTTAACTATAAAGTGGGTTTTGTAACTAATTTTTGAGTTTTAATTGTAATTAAGCCTATTTTTAATGGTTTTTGGGAGTTATTGGGTAGTTTTGGAGCCTAAATTTTAAGAGGAAGTTGGAGATGAGCAACTAACTTCCCAGCTATATAACCAAGGCATGTTTGAGGCCATAAGGGGGAATTCAGAGCAGAATTATGCTGAGGAGAAGCCAAGCCAAAACCATTTTGAGGCAAAGAAGCTTTTGAGGAGGAGACGATGTCGGACCATTTCTGGGAGCTCTGGACATTCGTTTTGCGTGCCGTTTTCTTTTCATGGTTCTAGAGATCTGGAAGAACATGACCAGATCCGTCTTGTAGCCATTTGGCATTGCAGCGATGTACTTTTGAGCTTTTAAGCAGAAATAAAGAAGCCTCACCCACAGAGAAAAAGGCCCGGAGACGTAGGCAAAGTTGTGCCGAACTCCGTTATCAATCTGCATGTTATGGTTTGTTGTTTATTCTTTCATTTCAGATCTAAAAATGTATATATGGCTATCATAATTCCTCTTCTTTTCTCATTCTTCGCTAAGTTTCTCAAATGGTTAATTAACGCATGCAAAATTAAAACTCAACCATAGTCATTAAAAGATCCTGACGGATCAACTGAAACCTATGTAATCTCATTTTATTTAATGAAAATGGAATTTCTTCTGAGTTTTATCCGACGGATCAAGTGATATCAGAGCTAGTTGACGTTTGGATTTGAGTTTTTCATGTTAACCAGGGAAAAGCTACAGTGTGGTGAAGGCGAGCTTGTTGCGGAGAATCCATTAATTGGATTGAGAAAAAGAGCTTCTCACATCGAGAAGATGGCATCGGAAGAAGGGATTTCTCAGGATGAGAAAGAGTTCCGGAAAGCATTCCTTGCCATGTCGGAGATGGTGAAAGTTTTGTACGAAGATTACTTGGAATGGAAGCGACCAGTTTTGGGTGATTTTTCAAAGGGCAAAAGTGAAGAGGAAGAGGACCATCCTCAGATTCCTCATTCACCTCCATCAACACCTCCTTCTTCTCCTTCTTCTTCAAGTTCAAGTTCTAAATCTAGTGGAAAGAAAAATGTTCATAAGAATAAACATGAAATGCCATTGTTAAAACTTGATGTAAAATTTGA
>ML797598.1:77699-93591 GCA_009831015.1 Picea engelmannii | reverse complement strand
CGCTTGGCCATATGAACCCATATGACCCTGTCAAGGGGGCGCGCGCTGGGCAAAAGGGGGCTTATGCCCAAATTTAACTATAAAGTGGGTTTTGTAACTAATTTTTGAGTTTTAATTGTAATTAAGCCTATTTTTAATGGTTTGGGGGAGTTATTGGGTAGTTTTGGAGCCTAAATTTTGGGAGGAAGTTGGAGATGAGCAACTAACTTCCCAACTATATAACCAAGGCATGTTTGAGGCCATAAGGGGGAATTCAGAGCAGAATTATGCTGAGGAGAAGCCAAGCCAAAGCCATTTTGAGGAGGAGACGCTGTCGGACCATTTCTGGGAGCTCCGGATGTCCGTTTTGTGTGTAATTTTCTTTGCATGGTTCTAGAGATCTGGAAGAACATGACCAGATCAGTCTTGTAGCCATTTGGCATTGTAGCGATGTACTTTTGATCTTTTGAGCAGAAATAAAGAAGCCTCACCCACAGAGAAAAAGGCCCGGAGACGTAGGCAAAGTTGTGTCGAACTCCGTTATCAATCTACGTGTTATGGTTTGTTGTTTATTCTTTCATTTCAGATCTGAAAATGTATATATGGCTGTCATAATTCCTCTTCTTTTCTCATTCTTCGCTAAGTTTCTCAAATGGTTAATTAACGCATGCAAAATTAAAACTCAACCATAGTCATAAAAAGATCCTGAGAGATCAACTGAAACCTATGTAATCTCGTTTTATTTAATGAAAATGGAATTTCTTCTGAGTTTCTGAGTTTTCATGGAAGTTAATTCACCGCAAACCTGATCGGGGAGTTGGGCCCGCTCTTCTGGTCAGGTGTTGTCAGCTTATGATATAGTTTTTTTGTGGTTTTGTATGGAATCTGTTAGATCTGTGTGTTTTGCTTCATTAAAAGTTATCCTTCTTCATTTAAATGTTACAGTTATTTATGTTTAAGCACCAGTAATCTAGTTTATGTTCTTTATTTTGCTGCAATGATTGTTTACTTACATGATCAATATTGAAAGAATCACAGTCTTCACATACACTGCACGGTAGACTGTAAAACATCCAGGCCCCTGGGTTGACAAATTAAATGTATTAGGTGGCAAATCTAGACGATATATCATACCCAACAGTGAGGATATAAGTAATTCCTTTCAATATACCCCACTACATAATAATTATAAAATCATGGTGGGATATGATCCCTCGCTTACCTCTTCATAACTTTTCAAATCTAAAAGGTTGCAGGGATCATCACTTGTTGCATTATAAACGACCAACAACTATCATCGCATGTTTTCTCCTATATTCCACATGAATACCCTAAAAAAAAGTCCTGAATCCTGAGCAAGAAATGTATTTTGACTTTCATCTTTTGTTGGATTCCCTTCTGGCATGTAGGGTGGAAATTAAGACTATAACATATACTACTAGTTATTCTACTTCCTGCCAAATTGCATTACTCCAAGTGAAATATTTACTATATCCCCTTCATAATGTGTGATTCCTACTCATTTATAGTGGTATGTGTTACCATTTGTTGGAATTAATGTGAGTACCCCGACTTCAACAAGTGCAATCATCCTTCATTTAGGGTGGTGTGAGAAACTATCACCTAGAGTAGTGTGATCACCCTTCGTTTCAAAACATTTTGATCACACTAACTTGATTTGGTGTGAACTACCCTTCGAGTTAAACGTTTCCAATTCTCTTAATTTATATGGTATCATGTACCTACATTTGAATAGGGTGAGTTACCTTTACTTGAATAGGTGTAAGTGTCTTTGTTTAAACAAGTGCTCCATTGTTGTGATCTACCATTGTTTCAAAGCATTACAACTTTTTTCATGGGAACAACTTTGATTTCTTTCATTCATATGAGTGTGAGTAACCTTCATTTTTTTGGTAAGGGAATGACTCAACCACAAGGCTACAAGTTCCTCATCCAAAAAGCTACAAACATAGTTGTTGAAAGGGTGTGAATGCCTTTAACCTCATGYTGTGATTATCCCTTCACATTAATARGTTRAATTTRATATTMAAGGTAATTATTKTGWCCARTCTABATTAATATYRATTAATGGTTRTGAGTGCATTGAARTGRAWAARTAAAGGGTTGGMCYWCTCTCACAAGSATAGTKATARATTKRRAAAAAAAACARTACATCWCCCATATTKTYCCCYTGGGAKRCMCCTACMAAATTRTTTTTGACCTCTAKTTCARAKCCCCAATATCTMAATTAAAACCATTCATTCAAGGGGAATGTATTTTDTCTTCCCCTTCATCCCAAGGTGCCTTGGRTTTCCCTTTTGGTCCACTAAGAAAGACACCTAATAAGTCCCAAAACCCCCTCTGATAAGCCCTTCTCACATAAGAAACCCTTTGAAGGGTCAATCACACATGAAAATATTTAGTATGGGTCAATCACGAATCCCAACATCCAGCTTTTCAGTTTCCATTTTTTTTTAAACCTAAAGGAAGCGTGGAAATATCGACGAAATTTCATCGCACTTTGCCACGGTTTTACGTCGCACATATAGCATCTGCATCGTAAAAAATTTCTCTGCCAAAAATTTGCGTCGCAACTTTCCACACTTTATCGTCACACGTATGGAATCTGCGTCGTAATCTGTTGGTAAGTTTTTTACTTTGGCATGGTTTTTTGTCCCTATTGTGATGAAATTTCGTCACTATTGCCATGCTCTACAAGGTAAACCTATCTTGAGGATGATGACACATGGAGGGATTATTTCTTCGTTGTTTCCACGAATAACTGGTTCGTGGATATAGCAACGAAAAAATTTCCACGAAAAATAGTCTTTCCTTTCGTGGAAAGTGCGACGGATATGTGTGGCAATAGCAATGAAAAAACATGGCAAATTTGGTCATATGTAGTAGTGGAACGAGTACAAGATAATGCAGCTGAGGACTTCGAAGAAGCTCAACACCAGTAAGGCAGAATCCAAAATGAGTTGGTAGACATAAGATAGGTCCTGGAGAAAATAAAAGTAGCGCAAAGGCCTGAAAGCGGAGCAAAGCCCTTCCCCACAGTAACAAAAGTAGAGGCCAAGACCGCACCGAGCAAACAAGACACCATCCAAACCATAGCGTAGATGAGTCCAAACTTCCAAATCACATCGAAAATGCTTCAAATGGATGAAATAGTAGCTCAAACACTACTGAAGGATCTAGCGCAAGTAGAGTTGGTACTGGCAAGGATTCCAACCAAGGCATTATACAAGCTTCAAGTCAGTGTCGCACAGGAAGTGAAATCACGCATAAGCACAGATGCGGAAAAATTGCAACAAACAAAGAATGGCAAGGACGCCTTAGAATTGGTATTTGAGCAAGTGAAGATCGAAACAAAAGAGGAAAAACAACATGTGGATAGAATAGAACAGGGATTGACAGCGGTTTATAATCGTATACCAAAAAGCACGCAAGCAGCAGATAGAACTGCAGAAGAGAACATCAATCTCATTGCACAAACCATTGATAAGTACAGGTAGGAGATTTAGGAGCTAAAGGAAAGGCTTAATCCTACGACTCCTCCCGAGGTCTGAGAGCAGAGAAACAAGAAGTTGCACTCCAAATAACAGAGATGGAGAACCAAGCAAGCGCAGCAGAAGAACTGTTTGATAGAGTAGCGTAGATCTGGACAGCATTGAAAGAAGATGAGCAGGTCCAACAGTGGGACCAAGAAGAGAAAAGAGTCAGCATCACTATACAAGAGCTCAAGCAAAGGCAGAAAGTGATGAGCATCACAGAGCGCATGAAAGGCACCCAGGATATGAAGAAGTTGCAATCATAATTGAAAATTGTGCAGACAAAGAAGCAAGCAAGACAAGCAGAACTGGAACCCTTCCAAGAGAAAGCAGTGCATATGATCGTGCAGTTGGAGGAGGAAAAGAAAAACATGGCCCAAGAACAGACAAAGGGAGTAGCACTGATTCTGGAAGGAGATCACAGTGCAGACAGTAGAAGCACTAACAGGCAAAGTTTTGTAGATAAGAAAAAGAGGGAAGGAACTAGAAGAAAAGTTCCTTAGCTTGTACATGGCAGTGCAAGGAACACGTACTACCTAGGTGGCTCGGGATGAGCCATGTGTCACTATTGGGGGCATGTTGGGTGCAGGCCTATTTTTAGGAAATACCCAATTTTGGGAAGGAAAGGCCTAATTTTGGAGAATAACAATTGGTAGGAAAAGTAGCGCGTGCGAGGAGAAGCCGCATGCAAAGCAGAAAAGCATGCAAGGCGCGTAGGCAAGAAAACCTAACCATGTTAGGGTTATGATTTTGGTAGGAGAATGTAACGACTAATAATCTTGTACATTAGTATAAATAAGAACCTAAGAGGTCTAGGTCGGGGTTGCAAGTTGTTATGGTTGGTTCTGATTAGTTTGGATACTAGTTCAGTTCGACTATGGTAGTGATGATATATTGTTGTAGGTTTTTGAGCTGTAGAAAAGCCAAGTAGGCCATATTTTATGGGTTAGATCATACGCTGAGGAGCTTAGTGTGATCTAGTCCGCCTCACAGAGGTTGTTGAACCTTTTCCATGATTGTATAATAGAAGATGTAGTGCTCCCAGCGCCATATTTTGCAGAAATCTAAATAAAAGAGCCTAGAAGCCATATCTTCATGGATGTAGCCTAGGAGGGGGTGAACCATGATAAACCTGTGTTATGTGTGTTGGTTATTGCATATTTACCTTCTGTCAGTAGTCATTTTATGATGGATGGATGATTGGTTCAATTAGATCTATTAGAATGCATGCATAGGCTTAACAGATGAATGAATATCAAGAATAATGGATTGAATAATCAACTTATGGCCTGAAGAAGATCAAGTTTAATTCCATATCCCCACTCCTTCCTAGGCTGCAATCAATTGAGATTTGCAGTCACCCATAGAACTATCTTGGGTGAGACTACACAGTGCACTCTGTGTGTTGTGTTTCCTTCTAGTTGACCAGGAGGGCCAGTAGTTTTAGAGGGTTTTGTTGGAAAAATGTTCAGATCTAAACCCGGGTCAACCCAAGAAGTAGAAAGGAAAAACAACCCAACAACTGGTTATTGTTTTGGCTTAAGATTTAACATGGTTTCCCTCTTTAGACAGGCCAACAGAGATTGGTTTTTTGAGGTTACACTTGTCATACATTATTATATCTGGAACATTTGGAACAACATATATATCTATAAATTTTATTAATACTTAAATAGAAAAATCTTACTTAAATTTTTTTTTTTAATTTTATATAATTATTATACAAATTATAATAAAAAATAATATAAAACTTTATTAAACATATTTGTTAATATAATTATATTAAAATTTATTATAAAATTATATTATTAGAAATAGATATTGTTGTAAGTGTACAAAGTATAATCATTATATGAAATATAAATTATAATAAGAAAAATTAATATAAAATTTTATGAAACATATTAAAAAATAATTTTGTATTAAAATTACATTATAATAAAATTTATATAATTATTATATGAAATATTATGTATCATGAACAAATATGTTATAGAATTTTATCGTATGATCTTTTGAAAATACATATTCATACATTAATGAATCAATATATTTTAATATTATATTATTTTATTATAAATTTTATATATTCATACATTAATCAATCAATATATTTTAATATTATATTATTCTATTACAAATTTTATATAATTATTATATGAAAAATAAATTATAATAATAATAAGTAATATATATAATTTTATTAAACATATTAACAATTATTAAAAAAGAGAAGAAACCTATATGTAGGTTTTTAACCTAATGATTCATATTTCAAAGAAATGAGTCGTTATTCTTGAAATCTTCAATGCAGTGATTGAGATGAGAGGAAATGAGGATGAGATATCATTATAAATGCATGGTCTATTGCATGGATAAGAGGGAAGTGAGGTCTGCTCCATTCTTTACGTTGGAATATATAGACAATCCTAATTTATTAATGATATGTCATTTTTAATTGGTTAATGACCAGCTTCCAACGTTACTAAGTTTCAAACCCTTGTCCTTATTGAGGGTGTTATCTCTCTTTTTTATCTCTATAGATTCTCTTATTCTTCTCTTCATATAGTGCTCTTCCCTTACCAACAACCTTTTATTATCCATGCATATATGATGGTAAATGTTGTGAGAGTGATCTCCAAGAGTTGATTTATAAGTACATACCAACAACCTTTTATTATCCATGCATATATGATGGTAAATGTTGTGAGAGTGATCTCCAAGAGTTGATTTATAAGTACAATCTATGTATATGTCAAATGTGTATTCTTTTAAACACATGTGTAGAGAATGCCTTTCCACGATAACACAAGATTTCATAAACAACTTTTTGTTACCTAGGATCTAGAGAGTTTTTCACCTAGTCTACTAGTCTTTTAATGGTGTTTACAGGAGTGAAAGAATCTTTTTTTTCTTCCTTCTCATGATTTTGGATATTCGATATGTGGTGCCTTTGATATATGGTAATGTGAGTTTTGTGATCTCCACTTCATTATGAGTGTGTACTCTATTAACGACCTCGTGGATTACTTTTTCAATCTGCCCCTCCTTGTAGCCATTGGGTTAAAAATGTTAAGAAATAGAACACAAGCAAGGCGCAAGAACTTGGTGAAAAAGAATTTAATCCATATTCACTTCTATTGTATTTTAATATTCATTTCAATGATACAATTTTATATTACATGAATGAAACCACCTTGTAAACTATATTTCCTCTCACAGTGACACCTCGTCAAGAGATAGGGCTAGGAGGAGGGAAAATAGGATCTAATATACACTTAGGATAAAAACTACATCCCGTAATGTGAAATATAATAAGGTGGTGTAGGACTTCNCCCCTCAATCATAAGTCCAAAAAATAATACCAGTAAAGAAATAAGAAATGATATCATCTCTAAGTCTTCATTACGAAACTCTTGGACTGAGCCTAGATGAAGATCTTCCTAGAACACAACCAAATATGATTGTTGAAAAATCATTGAATCTGGAAAATCCCACCATGTAAACATGTGATATAGAACACCTATAAGAGTTCATTGATGTGAAATCCAATATCCAATGAGATTTAATCAACTACAATTCTAACATATCCATGAAAATACTTTACAACCCAATCAAATGCCAAGAAACAATGAAGATGGATCTAGTTGTCCTCTACTAGGTCAAATGACCTTTTAGGTGAACAAAATGTCCACAAAACTATGCTTGAAAAATGACACACAAGTATTGTTGATCAACATATGATCCTGTATTATGTGTATGATCCAATTGCAAAATATTGAACCATAATTCTACCTATCACATCAAAGAATGTCACATAAAAATACAACAAGTGGAAAAAACCTCATAGTACCTAAATTGGAAATTTATCACTAGTGATGAAATTATATTATTATTATATGAAATATAAAAATTATTATGTATGATATATTAACATGAACAAAGTTATACAAATGTGATTAATTAATAATAAAAATTAATGAATAAAAGTATATAAATATTATTTTTAATATAATGTTATAATATTACAAATTTTGAATAATTATTATATGAAATATAAAATATAAATAATAATAAAAGTTGATTATTGATTATAATAATATAATTAATATTTTATTATACACTATGTATACATGATTTGACAATGGTTGACTATTGGTAAAAAAATGATTATGGTCAACTATAACCAATCATAGTCAAACATGGCCCATCATTTTTTACAATGTTGAAACATAATCAACCATAGTTAAATCATTGTTAACCATAATCAAACACGTTGAATTATAGAGAACCATAGCCAACCATGGTAATGCATGGTTAACCATAAAAGTCAATCAAGGTCAAACATGGTATTGGTAATCATTAAGGGTTATGTTGGATCATGAGCTATGTCACATTGCAACACTCGTATTCGTTGACTTATGTTGAATTGTTACATTCATCAAGGGTCATGTCACATTGAGTCATTGCAAGTTAATAAGAGGTATATAATATGGTTAATACATCTATTACAGTGTTCATCTTGGTTGTATTCTGTCAGCTTTCTATCTCCTTAAATGGTTATGTCGCATAGTGATGTTCATCAACTACAACGTCACATTGCAACATGTATCAAGGGTTTTGTCACTTTGCGACATTTTTCAACAAGTTATTTGGATTATGATGTTCCTCAATGGTTATGTCAAATTGCAACATTTGTCTTGGCTAACTTTATGTCAAATTGTTATTTTCCTTAATGGTTTTGTTACATTACAATGTTAATCAAGGGTTATGTCACATTATGACATTAAGAGATCAACCTTGTTATCAATGTCCTTAATATATGTCTATCAATATTCAATAAGGGTTATGTCAAATTCCCACATTCATCATGGGTTATGTTGGATTGTAACATTCCTTAATGGTTTTGTCACATTGTGACATTCATCTTCACTAACTTATGTTGCATTCTCATGAAACTTAAATTTGCATTTTTCATAGTAATTTTTAGGTTATTTTAAGAAATATGAATACATCAATTTAACCTAAAAGAAGATGTATGTGGGTAACTAATAATTATTTATTGCATTATTTCTATCTTCGTCAACTTATGTCAAATTACTACATTCCTCAATGGTTATGTCAGATTACAACATTCATCTTGGATAAATTTATGTCAAATTGGTACATTTTTTAACGATTATGTTGCACTATGACACTCATCAAGGGTTATGTTGAATTGAGTTTGGTTGACTTTGGTTGGCCATGGCTGACTATGGATGATAATAGTTTATTCTTGTTGACTATAATAGACCATGTAGACATGAATGTACAATTGTTGACTATTGCTAACCATGATTGACTATGGTTAACTATGGTTGGTCATTTTTCAATACACTAAGAGGTTTATAATATGGTTAATATATCTATTATGGCATTCCTCAAGGATTATGTTGGATTATGATGTTCCTCAATGGTTATGTTAGTTTAAATAATTCATATTGGCTATCAAATCACTATGGTCCTTGATGGTTATGTTGCATGAAGAACATTGCCTTCGCTTATGTTATTTGCATGGAAATCCATAAACTATGTTATACTTTAGCACCTGAACAGCCGTTGGAAATGTGGAATTATGGGAATATAATGAAGAACTTTGCGAGGAACCTTTTTTGTTGCTTAATCGGTTCGATATCTATTTATTTGACATTGTAGACATTTATTTTCTGATGCATATTGTCCATAGTATATGATATGATCATTAGGACATGCATCAATAGCTTGATACTCCATTCCAATTTATTTCATAATCAAAGATATTTCTCAATATGTGTGTGGTAAAATATTTGACGATGGTAATAGAAATTCACCTAACAATCTACACCATTCAAAAAAATAAGTCAATGTAAACAATATTAATCATAAATATCGCATCCCTACTTTACGAATTAATTAACAATAACAATATAGAAAAATAGTCAACCTTTATGTACATGTCAGCATAACATAACTAATACATTACATACCTTAGGATTTGTGTGAGACAAGTGTTTGATAAACCATTCAAAACCTTTAAGTTCATCGACAACAAAAAATACATTATATATTGAATAGTGTCTTACCAATGGATGATATTATAACCCCCTTCAGCGTGCCCCTTCTCCCTACAATGTTTTTCAGCTATTGTTATTAAAATTCTTCTTATTTGCAAGCCCCTACAATCATTGCAAGGGAAATAACATTTTTCATCGCCCTTCGCCTCCAATGTCGCTCTAAAATGAGCAAGCCTCCTTGCATTTTCATTCATAGTATATATTAATTTGACATGATAATTTCCTGTAAGAACCAATTAAATATTTAAAAAATTAAATTTTGTTAAAATATTGAAAAATAATTAAAATTAAAACTTCATATACTTCAAGGACCAATCACAGGAAATATATGTTGCAATGCTAAATTTGGAAAAAATTATTAAAAAAAAAATTAATTTAAAAATTCATATAATTCGATGTTCAATCACATGAAATATATGTAGCAATAATAAATTTCGAAAAAAATTAAATTTGGTTAGAACATTCATGTTAAAAAAAATTGAAACTAAAATTTCTTAACATAGCTTTATATTAGAAGAGACGGAAAAATTAAAAATACTAATCTTGCAAGTCCAAAATCCAAGCTATGTAGATCAAGAATTGGATGTGTTAAACCAACATGTGGCGGAAAAAAATCAGGGATCAAACAATCACCAGCAAAATTGTCGCAAATATAGCAAATTTGTCGAAATTTGTCTTAAAGACATGTATTTATCGATCGATTCTCATCGTTATAGCGACGAAAATTGTTAGGATATTTAGACACTTAGGATTTAGTTAAGATCTACTTGGTCTAATATGTCATTAGGTAAAAGTGTGTTTCTTAGTGTGTTTCTTTAGTATGCATTTGTAGTTAGGAAATCCGACGGTCACAATATGTTTCCGACATAGAGTGATCCGACGGTTCATACTCTCCTCGATCTTAACAGCCATTGATCTGTGGCTTAACACCTGATTGGTCCATGATCTCTATTTAAAGAGCATGGAGGTTCATTTGTCGATGATCGATTGTGAGAAACTCTCTTGTAAAATCTCTCTGTAATATTTTTCTTTGCATTCATAAACTGCTCCAAGTGGCTGCGTTGGCTAGGGCCGTGGATGTTTCCCCGTAGGGTTTTACCACGTGAAAGCATCGGTGTGTTGATCTCTGATCTAGTTATGTGAGTGGTTACTGCAGGCGTTAGTCCTCTGTTGGAATACCTATGTTGTCGAACATGGTATCAGAGCCTGTTTGAAAACCCGCTCCTGTTGTAGATCGAGATCATGAAGCTGAGTTGTTTCATATCCATTTTATGGCATTTACGTACATTTATGGACTGAGAGGATTGTTCCATTCCGTCCAGATCACTCATTTCATTCAAGAACACTTTTCGTTTCACTCGAAAAGGTTTCATTTTTCCCAAGATACGGCCATTACAGTCAGATCCAGAGGTATAAAGCCTGAATACGCATTTTTTAAATTTCTGCAAAGTTTTATTTTGATTTTATTTCGGTTTGTATTTTTTTATTTCTGGGTTTCTACTCTTTTAGATATGCATATGCTCTTTTCCCCGCACCCTATGCGATCTTGGAAAATCAGAAACAGATAGGAAAAGGTGCATCTTCCAGGTAAGCTAACCAAGATCTAACCCTTATTGTCATCAAGAAGCGAAATGTTTTTCTTGTGTGAAAAGAGTTTTTCCGACAACAACAACAACACCAATCCTCTTTCTGAACTTTACAATATGTTTTGTTATACCATTTGGTTAAAACTTTCCTTATTAAGTAAGAGGTCTTGAGTTCAAGTCTCTCTTTTGTTACCTTTTTGAAAAAGTTCATGCTAAAATTGTAAAGTGTATTTCACTTCAAGTATAAAAGTGAATCACTATAAGTAGCTTTAATATTTTATTTTAGAGTTATTTATTTTGCATGCATCTTTTATGTTATAAAGTAATTTCATTGTAAAAGTGATCCCCACTTCTCTTTATAAAAGTGGGTCACTTCATAAAACAACTTACACTATCAGGTGGTCAATTGGTTATCGTTTATGCTTTTTTTTTAAAAGGGCATAACTCTCACATTGGAAGTCTGTTTTCAATGCTGTTTTTTTTAAAACCGCATAATTTTTCGAGATCTTTCCATTCAAATCATCAGTTTCACTTTTTAATTCCATATTATATGCATATTTAATATGGATTCTACAAGTAATGTCTTGCTTACCAGCAACAACTACTTCCAATGGAAATCTCATATGGAAGATTTATTAAGAAGTAAAGGTTTGTATTGGATTACCTTAGGAAAGGAAAAAGCACCCACTGATGATGATAAGAAATCCAAGTGGGATAATAGGAATGACGAAGCACGAGGACTAATTGGAATGTCCATCTCTCCTAATTTAAGGTACCACCTTCAAGAAATTTATGACCCCGAAGAAGCTCGGGACAAGATTGAATTGGTGTTTGGTAAACTCAATATTATTCGAGCACAACAGTTAGAAAATCAAATATTGACCTTGATTCCAAGTGATTTTTCTTGTCTTGGAGACTATTTATCTAAGATTAAAACACTCAGAATTTTATGTGAAGAATGTAAGATAAAAATGGAGGAAGAGCATTGCATCTATATTATTCTTTCTAAGCTAGGTAGTGCATATTCTGTGTTTGCATCTACATTTTATGCCATGAGAGAGGCTCTAGGGAAAGCTTATGAAAAACCCACTCTTGAGTCCTTTTGTGCTTCTTTGATTAGAGAGGAAGATAAGCTTATACAACTTGGAGTGATCAGCACTGCAGGTACCTCTAACAAAGCCTTAGTTGCCAAGCAGAAAGATAAAACCAAGTATCCCAAGAAGCAACATCCTCACTACAACAAGAAGAAATATAAGGGTCTCAAACCCGCTCAGACAGTTTCAGCTCCTAATGGTGACAAAGGAGCAAAATATAAAAATAAGAATACTAACAGACATTGCAACTTGTTTGATAAAGATGGTCATGATGAGTCCAAATGTTTCAAGAAGATGGCAGCTTTAGAAGCAGTGATGAAGAAGCACAACATGTGTATTGATTCTACTTCTTCTTCTTCTTCTCATGGACATGCACTTTCTGCTTCTGGTTTCTCCTTCAATACACCTTCTACTTCTACTTCTAATAAGTGGCTTATTGATTCTAGAGCATCTTATCATATGGCTAAGGATAGAGGCATATTTTCTACTCTAAATGAATGTAACACCAAGAAAATACTTGTTGGTGATGATAGATCTCTTAGTGTTGAAGGATCTGGAACAGTACAAGTTGAAAATGGCAATTTCAATGATGTCTTATGTGTTCCAAGTCTTTATTGTAACCTTCTATCAGTATATCAAATCACTCGTTCAGGTGAAGGTAAAACCGTAGAGTTTTCACCTCACCGAGTTGTAATTAAGGATCTAAAATATCCTAATCATGTTCTTGCAACAGGAATTGTTGATGATATTATCAGGTTGTACAAGTTTGACAACTTTGGGTCATCATCTTTTTCATCAGTTTTTGTTGCTCATAATGATGACTTGAGCAAACTTTGGCATGAGCAGTTTGGTCATCTAAACTATCACTCATTGTAGCAACTATGTAATCAACAGATGGTGACTGGTCTTCCTCTTGTTTCATGCAGAGATGGTGTTTGTGTCGGTTGTGTTCTTAGAAAACATCATCGAGACAATTTTGAAAAGCATGCCTCTTGGCACACCTCGGGTCATTTGCAGCTTGTTCACAGTGATTTGTGTGGTCCACTTTCTTCTCCTTCTTTTTCTAGGTGCAAGTATTTCTTAACTTTCATTGATGACTTTTCCAGACGTAATTGGGTTTACTTCTTAAAACTTAAGAGCAAAGTTTTTTGCCTACAAGGCCATTGTAGAAAAGCAATTTGGTCATCAAATTCAAAGGTTAAGAACAGATAATGGAGGCGAATATGTGAACAATAATTTTACAAATTACTTCACTACACAGGAAATCCAAATGCAACACATTGTTCCATATACACCACAACAAAATAGTGTTGCTGAGAGAAAGAACTGCACATTAAAAGAAATGGCTAATTGTGTGATCCAATCTAAGGGATTAAGTCTAAAGTATTGGGCGGAAGCCATCAATTGTGCAAATTACATAGTAAATCGCACTCCCACAAAGGCTCTTAAAAATATAACACCAGAAGAAGCTTGGACTAAAATTAAACCAGTTGTAAGTCACTTTCATGTATTTGGCAGTATAGCATGGGCTCACATTCCTGATGAGAAAAGGAAAGCATTGCAGCCTAAAAGTGAAAAATGTATATTTGTTGGTTATTCTGAAGATGTCAAAGATTACAGACTTCTTCAATTACATTGTAATGAAATTATTATTAGAAGAGATGTTAAATTTGATGAAAATCTCTTGCCTTGCAAGCCTAATTCGGCATTTGTGCCTTCTTTGGCCTGCGAGCCTAATTTGGCGGTTGTGCCTTCTTCGGCATGCGAGCCATATTCAGCGTTTGTGCCTTCTTCTGATCTAGTTTCTTCTTCAGATGATGACAGTGAGGCTGAAAATCCACCTCCGCCCGCTCACCCTCCTCAAATGAGTCCTTTAAACCTAAACCAACACCAGCTCCACCGCTTCCTAGATGGGTCCGTTCAACACAAGAAGCAGTTGGTGATCTTGTCAGTGATCCTTCAGATCAACGTCGGACACGTTCACAGTTCCAGCGAGCCTGTTCTCTTTTGGCTCGAGTTTCAGAAACTCATGATCCAGAGACATTTGCAAAAGCTTCAGGTCATCCAGATTGGGATACAGCAATGAATGAAGAGTATCGTTCTTTAATGGCAAACGATACTTGGGATCTTGTACCTCTTCCAAAAAGAAGAAAACTTGTCAGATGTAAATGGGTCTATAGAACTAAGTATGCATCAGATGGAAGTATTGAAAGACACAAGGCTAGTTTAGTTGCCAAAGGATTTTCCCAAGTTGAAGGAATTGACTATCATGAAACCTTTTCCCATGTAGCAAAAATGAATTCCATACGCCTTGTTCTTGCCCTTGTTGCCTCACATAAATGGGAGGTCCATCAGATGGATGTTAAATCCGCCTTCTTGCATGGAGATTTGCAAGAAGAAATATAGATGGAACAACCTCCTGGTTATGTCCAGAATGACTCTAGCCTTGTTTGTCACCTTAAGAAATCTCTTTATGGTCTCAAGCAAGCTCCTAGAGTTTGGTATGCCAAAATGGAAACCTTTCTTATTGCCACTGGATTCTCTAGATTCCATTTTGATCCTGATGTCTATACCAAGAAAGTAGGAAGCCATCTCATAATCCTTGTCCTTTATGTTGATGACCTTATCCTTATTGGTAGTGACTCAAAACTTTTAAACCATGTGAAAACCAATCTTAAGAATAAATTTGAAATGACAGACTTAGGATTTTTGCATTATTTCCTTGGCCTCCAAGTTTTGCAAACCAATGAAGGAATTTTTCTTTCCCAGTCTAAGTATGCTTGTGACCTTCTTCGTCGCTTTCACATGGACGATTGTAAACCAACCCCTTCTTCCTTCCAGTCTGGAATCAAGCTTACTGCCACCTGTACTTCTCCTGAAGTTGATGCCACCCTATATCCTCAGTTAGTTGGTAGCCTCTTATACTTGACTCATACCCGTCCTGATCTTTCCTTTGTTGTTGGTCTCGTTGCCCGGTATCTGCAAACACCCCATGAAAGTAGCTAAAAGGATACTTCGCTATGTTTGTGGTACAGTTCATTTCAGGATACATTACAGTTTAGGGGGGAATCCTTTATTGGTTGGTTTCACTGATTCAGATTGGGCCGGAAACCCTGATGATCAGAAGTCTACTGCAGGTTATGTTTTCAGCCTTGGTTCGGGACCTGTCACTTGGGCCTGTAAGAAACAATAGGCTATTGCACTTTCTTCAGCAGAAGCAGAGTACCGAGCAGTGGTAAATGCAAGTCAGGAAGCCCTATAGCTTCGACAGATCCTTTCAGAGTTTGGATTCCAGCACCAGCATCCGACCAGCCTTTGGTGTGACAATCAGAGTGTCATCAAGCTCGCCAAAGACGAAGTTCAACATCAACGTAGCAAACACATCGAGCTACACATGCACTTCATCAGAAAGTTAATTCATGATCAAGTTATTGAAGTTCTTTGTTTCCCTACAGAAGATCAAGTTGCAGACATTTTCACAAAGTCTCTTACAGAAGCGAAGTTTTCCAAACTTCGATCTATGTTAAGAGTTCAGGAAGTTGTCATTAAGGGGGGATAGGCTCTAATGCCTCCTTCCTTCTCCTATT
>ML797598.1:67333-77482 GCA_009831015.1 Picea engelmannii | reverse complement strand
AGTTCAGGAAGTTGTCATTAAGGGGGGATAGGCTCTAATGCCTCCTTCCTTCTCCTATTGTGTCACTATTGTAAATCCTTCAATCCTATCCCAAGTTGTTCTTAAGGGGGGATGTTAGTATATTCAAACACTTAGGAGTTAGTTAAGATCTACATGTTCTAATATGGCATTAGGTAAAAGTCTGTTTCTTAGTGTGTTTCTTTAGTATGCATTTGTAGTTAGGAAATCCGACAGTCACGATATGTTCCTGACATAGAGTGATCTGATAGTTCATACTCTCCTCGATCTTAACGGCCATTGATATGTGGCTTAACACCCGATTGGTCCATGATCTCTATTTAAAGAGCATGGAGGGTCATTTGTCGATGATCGATTGTGAGAAACTCTCTTGTAAAATCTCTTTGTAATCTTTTTATTTGCATTAATAAACTACTCCAAGTGGTCGTGTTGGTTGGGGTTGTGGATGTTTCCCCGTAGGGGTTTTACCACGTGAAAACATCGGTGTGTTGATCTTTGATCTGGTTATGTGAGTGGTTACTGAAGGTGTTAGTCCTCTGTTGGAATACCTGTGTTGTTGAACAAAAATAAATGAGTTGACCCCGAAAAAACTAAATACTCGTTGCACTGCACGTCTGATTCACAAGCATGGCACAAGTGTCAATATAGCGATGAAACTTCATGGATATATTGACGGTTTTCTGGATCTGTCACTATATCGATGAACATCGGGGCCAAACCAAAAAAAAATTGAAAGAAAGACAAAATTTTAATGTATTTTTCCACGAATTATAGAAATGTGGAAATATTTCGTCGCATTTTGAGCCCATATGTACTAGTGCCCAATACTTCTTTGTAGGATTTCGCCTCGCGGAATACTTCTTCCTCTTCTCATTTTTCATGTTGAAAAGGGGCCACCATTTTCACAACTTTGTAATGATTATACACGACATCCCTGGGGTCGTGTACTTTCATTGTCCCTATACATAATATCAACTCCTTAAGAGTTGTGAATTCCTTCTTTGCATGTGGAATGTTTGTCAAAGTGAACTTCCCTATCTTGATCAGGGAGTTGGGTCAGCTTCTCTTGTTCCCTATCTACAAAGTCACTAATATACCTTCTTCAACCTTTTGGTACGCTACCTCCCAGGCCAAAATCTTATCAGGGAGGTAGTAAATGTGGATGATCATTACAGCCATAGACAGGAATATAGGTGTAACTCTTCTCCATGTCCCAATTTGCAATCTCCTACAGGGTTTCTAATGCTTCTGCTAATATTATTTGCAAGCTCTAACCAAAAAATAATTGATACAATGGTGCTACAAAGAAATCACAAATTTGATAAAGGTGTTCCTAATCTCTACTCATCCATATCTTGGAAAAATATACATGAATTGGGTGTGATTCAGGGGTCCAATCCCAACTCATTTCTAGGTTAAGAACATATGCACAAATAGCGTCTATAAGAAAGGCAGACATGTAAAAACTTGGTTGTGCGTGTGTGCGTGTCTCTTGAACGTTGAGGCAGATGTTGGTCAATAGAATTGACATCCAATGGAAAACTACCCCATTTTTCGCCACCGAGTAAACCATGGCTATCCATTCCTACTTAAAATGGATGCCATTTGCTTCCCCATATAGCCTGCAAATCATTTCGATTAGACATTTATATGGCAGATTGAAATATTGGGTATTGTATACCCTATTGAGCTTAGTGACAAAAGGTACTTCTTCATCCCACCAGTCCTGGAGAATTTCCAGAGTCTTTTGCTTTTCTTCAGCAAAAGTTTCCAAGAACGCCTTATTCAAGTATACCAGTGGTTTTGGTATTTTATAGATCCAGTGAAAGTTGTCTAGAGCCAAAGGGGCTATGGGGTTTCCTATCTTGTTGATGATAGTCTATGCCTGTGCATTTACATTTTCATATTCCCATATGGCCACTTAGTTGTAGGGTAGAATTGCAGATGGTCGTGTTGTGATGGCATGAATGCCACTTCTCTGTATGTTTTGGTAGACTTTGGTGTCCAGATCATTTTCTGGAAACTCTCCATTGCAAAACATGATATATATATAACTCCATGTGATGGCATGAAGATATCTTGCATTGATAACTCCGCAGGCTTTCACGCAATGTGGTATGCGGGTTGAACAAAAGGTTTTCAATACAATGGCAGGTGTAATATCCGCAGGGTCTGTCTCGTAGGTTCTATCGAATGCGGGATGCGAGCATTGAGAGACAACTTTTGAGCTTGTTGGACTTCTGCAAAGACAGGAACGCAATTTATGCAGTACGTGGCATGCGGGAAAGGTAGAGAATTGTGGTAAGTGGGTTTGCGAGGATCCTTTTGGAAAAAAAATCCGCAAATTTATGCACCTCGCAGGTTTCCAGCAATCATGACATCCAGCGCACATGTGTTCACTTCACGAAATATCCACAGGGATCTTCCTGCAATCCTACACTTTGCGAGTTGTAGATGAATAGCGACAAGTCCAACAATTAAATTGCCGGGGTGTCTCTGTGAGGTTTCTCCTGCAAAACACAAATTGGTGCTCTATGTAAGGATATATACAAAATACAAGAATGAGTAACCCACATGTGTGATCTTTTGTCATACTTCATCGGTTGAGGCTTTAGATTGGCTTGGCAAGTTTAGGTTGGTTTCCTGCAAGAGGTTAGATGGTTTACTAAGAATACCTTGTCGAAATCCCTCTATCAATATATATTGGTTGGAAACTGTAGAATAATGGTCACAAAGCTACATGTTCACATTATATGGTCAGGGGGGATGAATTTACTTCAACTATAATGAGTTGCTTAATGTTGATTATCCCAAAAAGTTGGGCATCAAGTAAGTTGTCAGTATTCAAGGTGAGCATATGTAATACCAGCGTATGAAAGTGTGGGGGAAATGTAGTTATACCCCACTTCACATGATTTCCCCTCCAATTATACACCCCATTTTCAAGAAGTGATGGGTGTCTTCCTACTTATATATAAGTGTTACAAAGGTATGGGCCACTTCTTAACTGTGGTGCTTTCCAATTTTGGTGCCTATGGAACATCAAACAACCACTCTTATATTTTTGGGTTACTCTAAAAGTATTTACACCATGTTTGGAGTGCTTCATGAGATTTGGGGTACATCATGTATGTTAATCCTATAGATGGATCGAGATGGATTGTAGAATGAGATACGGTTCGTGATATATATGCACAATTGAGATAGATTGCTTATTGGATGCTTAATCTCAATTGATTACAGGGTCGATATTCTTCCCTTGTACATTGGAGATCTCGTGGCAGTTTGGTGGATACCCTTCATTGAGGCCTCATGGAAGAAACACTTGTTCAGGGATATCCCCACAAGGGATGTCAAGTGTTGTGCACCATGGAGGAGGGCTTCACACCCTACTTGGCATGTCATAGATCAGTTTCTTATTCTGAGAATTGGAGATGGCTCGAAAATGCTTGGGGATTCAATAGTGTTCTTTCAAGGGGTAGTTGACCCAGTGGAGTGCAATACTTTTGAGGATAGATGGATTTCATAGAGGCTCATTATGGAGTGGTGTGGACTTTCCTTGTGTATATACATCACAGTGGAGTCATTATTGTGCATGGAATTTCCATTGGATCATGACACTTGTACTCTAGAGTGGTCACCTTACGTGTGTGGCCTATAAGGGCTCATGTAGGTTTCTTGTAAGGAATTAGGTCCACATAGTATTTTGAACTCCCTTACCTCTCATATGAATAGAGAAAGGAGAAATTATTTCCATAACATATTCATTCACTCACTTGTATTCACTATTGTGATGATATGTGACTAAGAGAAGAGAGTGATAGGGTTTCTTAGTCTTCTTGGAGTTTCTTGGAGATCTAGTGTTATGGTTTATCTCTTGGAGATTTTAGATTAGGATTTTGAGAGAAAACCCTAGGGTGGATTTGTGAAGAAGACAAGGGGTGGACATATTGTCTTGGAGGTTGTGTTGGAGAGTTTCTTGCACTTGGATCTTCTTGGTTGAGCTAGGGTTTGATGATTTACCCTAACCATAGGGTTTTTTGGATAGTTTGATCTTTTGTGCTAGCCTTAACAAAATTCTATGGTATGTATTTGTACTTCATCTTGAGCTTATATATGAAGGTTCCAACTATCCACATCTTATGTCATTTTCATATTTGAATTTCAGTTATATATGTTCATGCTTTGCTAAGTTACAACTATTTTAAGTCTTGATGATTGGACATAAGTACAAGGGAAAATCGTTAAGTTATTTGACATCTAAGGAAGAATATAAGGGATTGATTTTAATGTTGATCTAATTATTGGGTGATATGTTGCCCTGGAAGGGGATAAACCTTATCTCTTTGTTTGGTATCTTTTCTCCTTGAATTATCGAGAAGTTTGGGGTCGTTTTAAGTGAATTATTCTGATCTTTGCTTTATTGTTAATTTATAACAATCCTAAAGGCTGAAATTATAGGGTTGTGCATTGGGAAACCTTCTAGGAAGAAGGTGAAATTTCAATTTTTCATTGATTGCCCGAGTGCACAAAATTTCCACAATGTATTAGAGCTTATTATGGTTGAGATCACTCTTGAGGAAGAGGGAATTTTCGTTTCATCTAGATTATAGTATATAGTTGGGAAAGGTACTTCACCTAGTTAAGGTCATTGTCTGTGAAACCCTAGGTTTCTTGAGAGAATCACCTTGACCCTTGGAAGGGTTGTTTCTTCTTCATAATGTAGATTCTCATGATGGATATGTATTTGCTCTCTTGTTTATCTTCTAACATCATGTGTAGTTTTGGTTGGTATGTGGACAATGGATCCTCAAGACATATGGTGTATGATAGGTCTTACTCAACAATATTTAGGAGCAAGAGAGAGGCACAATTGTATATCTTGGTGATGATGCCACTTATCCCATGAGAGGGGTTGTCTCTATCTCTTTCAAGGAATCCCCTGGTGATGTTCTTGGGTTGAGTAATTTTTTGTATGTCCTTAAGTTGAAGAAGAATATTCTTCCAGATTCTTATATCGTGGATGTATGGTGGAAATTTGCTTTTGAATGACAATGGTGCACCATCAGTGATAGTAATCTAGTTAGTTCAAGGACATTGGTTAGAGGGATGAGAGAGGGTGGTCTTTATAGGTTGTGTTGATCCAATAACACTTGTGCATACCTATGAAGAACTAGATGCACCCTCCACCTTTGAGGAGTCTTGTGGAAACAAGAAAAGGAGACAATCCATGATAGAAGAGTATAACTTTATCCTTCAAGATGATGTTTGGAAGATTGTACCATGACCAACATGGAAGTCCATGATTGATTATGGGTGGTTGTACAAGGTCAAACATGCAATTGATGGGAGTATTTAAAAATACAAGGCAAGGTCCATTGCTAGAGGGTTCTCACATAAAGAGGGAGTCAATTATGATGAGACGTTTGTACTAGTTTCTAGGTACACTTCTATCTGTACCATTCTTGCCTCGCAGCATGCTTTGGTTGGTGTTTATATCAAATAGATGTAAAAACCGCCTTCTTGAATGGAGTGATTGAAGAAGAGGTGTGTATTAATCAGCCAAGAGGATTCAAGATACATGAGCAAGACACTCATGTTTTTAGATTGAAGAAATCTTGTTATGGGATTAAATAGACCATGAGATTTAAACTATAGGATTGATGAGTTCCACCTAACCTTGGGATTTACCAAGCCTATTGTTGACCCAAATATTTATTATAAGTATGTTGATATTGATTTGGTTTTCTTGGTTATTTATTTTGATGACTTGATCATTACAAGTAATCAAAGGAACTCATTGTGTGTAGCAAAGAAAATTTGACAAGTTAATTTGACATGAAGGACAATGGTCCACTACACTTTTTTCTTGGGTTGGAGGTTTGGCAGGGCACAGGAGAGATCTTCCTTGGGAAAGAGAAGTACACCTTGGATATTTTGGAGATATTCCAAATGTAGTATTGGAAACCCTTAGCTACACCCATGGCATAAAATATGAAGCTTACTTTTGACATGGGAGTTGATTTGGTTGACCCATGTTTATATAAGAAATTAATTGGTTCTTTGATGTATCTAGTGAATACTAGGTTGGAAATTTGTTATGCAATGAATACACAAAGTTAGTTTATTGTTGCTTTATAGGAGTCACGCTGTGTGGCCTTGAAGCATGTTCTCAGGTATTTGAAGGGAATTATTCAATATGGTATCATGTATACAAAAGATGATGGACTTTTTCTTCATGGGTTCTATGATTCATATTGACCTGGTAGTATTGATTATCAGAAACGAACTTCTCAGTTTTGTTTTACCTTGGTATCGAGACTAATATCTTGGTTTAGTAGAAAAAAGATAGTAGTAACATTGAGTTCAACTAAGGTAGAGTATATAACAACATGTTCAATGAGTTAAGAAGCAATATGGCTTTGCAAGTTGGTGGTTGAACTTGGAGATATGTAGTTGGAGATGAAAATTATGTGTTGTGATAATCAAAGTCATCAAACTCTCTGAGAATCTAGTTTCTCATGACCACTCCAAGCACATTGATATTTTCTATTGTTTCATGAGACACGGGGTACTAAAGGGATCCATGTCCCTTTACTACATTTTTACAAAGATACAAGTTTCTAACAATTTGACAAATCCCTTGGCCAAAGGTAAGTTTTAGTTGCTAAGGGAGAAGGAGGGTGTTGATGTAGACACTTTCCTCGTAAAGAGGGAGTGTTATATTTTTGGGTTACTGTGAAATTATTTACACCATGTCTGAGAGTGCATCATAAGATTGGGTCACATGGTGCATGTTTATCCCCTAGATGGTCTGAGATGGACTGTAGCATGATATTTGTTCTATGATGGATATGCATTGTTGAGATAGCTTTCTAAGTGGATGTTTAACCTTATTTGATTTCATGCTCAGTGTTCCTCCCTTGGGATTTGGAGATCTCTTGGAAGTTTGGCGTACACACTTAATTAATGCCTTATGGAGGAGACACTTGTTAGGAGATCGCCCAACAATGGATGTGGAGTGTTATGCATCATGAAAGAGGGATTCAAGTCGTAGTTGGCATGTACCAGCTTGGTTTCTTGTTCAAAGGATTAGAGATAACTCGAGGATGCTTGGGGATTTGGCAATGTTCTTGCAAGGGGTAGCTAATATAGTGGATTACACTTCTTTGGAGGGTAGATAGAGTCTATGGAGGCTCATGATGGAGTGGAAGGACTTTTCTTGTGTAGCTACATCACCTTGGAGTCATTAATATGCACAATGTTTCCAATGGAGCATGACACTTGTACTCTGGAGTGGACATCTCATTTGTGTGGCCTCAAGCGATCATGTAGGTTGCTTGCAATGGATTAGACCCACATAGTATTGTTGGCCACCCTTATTTCTCATATAAATAGAAGAAGGAGAAAGTCTTTCCATAACATATTCATTCAGTCACTTGTATTCACTCTTGTGATGAAATGTGACAAAGAGAAGAGAGTGCTCTCTCTCTCTCTCTCTCTCTCTCTCTCTCTCTCTCTCTCTCTCTCTCTCTGCTAGGGTTTCTTGGTCTTATTTGATTTTCTTGGAGTTCCAAGGTTAGGGTTTATCCCTTGGAGATTGGAGATTAGGGTTTTGAGAGAAAATATTACATTGGATTTGTGAAGAAGAAGAGAAGAGGAGGATGTATTTCCTTGGAGGTTGGCTAGGAAATATTATTTCACTTGGATCTTCTTGGTTGAGCTAGGGTTTGACGATTTACCCTAGCTAGGAATTTTTGGATAATTGGAGTTTTTTCACTAGCCTTTAGAGAAGGTTATCGTATGTACTTGCACTTCATTTTGAGATTACATATGAAGGTTCCATCTATCCACATCTTATGTCATTTTTAAATTTGAATTTTTGTTATATATGTTCATGATGTTTTACTATTTACAACCATTTATGTCTTGATGATTGGACATAAGTAAAAGGTAAAATTATTAAGTGATTTGACATATAAGGAAGAATACAAGGGGTTGATTTTACTTTGATCTGATTATTTGGTGATAAATTTCCATAGAAGGTGTTGAAACGTATCCCTTTGTTTGGTATATTTTCTCCTTGAATTGTCGGGAAGTTTGGGGCTACTTGAAGTGAATTATTGTGATCTTCCACTGTTGTCTTATACTCTAATTTATAGCAGTCCTAAAGGCTGAAAATTCTAGGGTTAAGATTCGAGAAAATTTCCAAGAAGAAGGTGAAATTTTATTTTTTCATTAATTGTATTAGTGCATGAAATTTCCATATGGAATTAGAACTTGTTGTCATTGAGATCACTCTTGAGTAAGAGGGAGTTCGTGTTTTAGTTAGAGTTTCACTGGGAAAGGTACTTGACTTATTTAAGGTCATTGTGTGTGAAACCCTAAGTTACTTGATTGAAACACCTTGACCCTTGGAAGGGTTTTTTTTTCTTCATATTGCAGATTTCCAGGATGGATATGTCTTTGATCTCTTGCTTATATTCTAACATGGTATGTAGTGTTGGTTGGTATGTGGACAGTGGAGACTCAAGACATATGACATATTACAGGTTTTTATTCAATGGTATTCAAGAGCAAGAGGGAGGCATGAGTGTAGATCTTGGTGATGATGTCACTTATCCCATGAGAGGAGTTGGTTATATCTCATTTGAGGCACCCACAAGTTATGTTCTTGAGTTGAGTCATGTTTTGTATGTTTATGGGTTGAAGAAGAATATTCTTTTAGTTTCTTGTATGGCGAATGTACGATGTAATGTTTCTTTTGAAGGATAGTAGTGAACCATTAGTGATAGTAGTCTAGCTAGTCCAAGGACCTTAGCTAGAGGGGTGAGAGAGGGTGGTCTTTATAAGCTACTTTTTGATCCAGAAAAACTTGTGCATACTTTAAAGAAATAGATGAGCGCTCCACCTTTAAGGAGGTCTATGTAAAGAAGGGATGGTGAGAGGCCATGACAGAAGAGTATAACTCTATCCTTCATAGAGATGTTTCGGAGATTGTACCAAGACCAGAAGGGACGTCTATGATTGATTCCAGGTGGTTGTACAAGGTCAACCATGCAACTCATGGGAGTATTGGAAAATACAAGGCAAGGTTCATTGCTAGAGGGATCTTGTATAAAGGGGGAGTTGATTATGATGAGACATTTGCGCCTATTTCTAGGTACACCTCTATCCCCACCATTATTTCCCTAGATGCATGCTTTTGTTGGCGTTTATATCATATGGATGCAAAGATTGTCTTCTTGAATGGAGTGATTGAAGAAGAGGTGTATGTTAATTATCTCAGAGGAATTGAAATATATGAGTGAGACACTCATGTTTTCATATTGAAGAAAGCCCTTTATGGGATTAAGCAGGCACCACGAGCCTGGTACTCTAGGATTGATGAGTTCCTCTTAACCTTGGGATTTACCAAGGTTGTCTATAACTAAAATATTTATTATAAGTATGTTGATATTGATTTGGTTGCCTTTTTTATTTATGTTGATGACTTAATCATTACAGGTAATTCAGAGAAACTCATTGTGTAGTGTAAAGAAAATTTGTGAAGTGAATTTGACATGAAGGTCATTGGTATACTTCACTATTTTCTTAGGTTGAAGGTTTGGCAGGGCACAAGATAGGTCATCATTTGGCAAGAGAAGCACACCTTGGAGATTTAGGAGATATTCCAGATGCAGGATTGCAACCCCTTGGCGGCATTAAATCCAAAGTGTAATCATGACACAAGAGCTCATTTGGTTGACCCATCTTTGTATTTAATTGGTTCTTTGATGAATATGGTGAATACTAGACCATACATTTGCTATATAATTAATACATTGAATAAATTTATGGTTGCTCAAGGGGAGTCGCATTGGGTATGATTAAAAAGTATTTTTCTTTGTTTCCCTCCAAAAATATTTACCTTGAGAGAAGGCTATGGTATGTACTTGTACTTCATCTTGAGCTTATATGTGAAGGTTCCAACTATCCTCATCGTCTGTCATTTTCATATTTGAATTTTCATTATATATGTTCTTTATACTTTGTTATTTACAACTATTTATGCTTATTCATTGGACATGATAAAAGGGAAAATTGTTGAGTGATTTGACATCTAAGGAAGAATATAAGGCACTGATTTTA
>ML797598.1:54948-65152 GCA_009831015.1 Picea engelmannii | reverse complement strand
TTCATATTTGAGGTGCCCACATACAAAACCCAAACAGACATGTGTCAATTCAACTAAGTGGCATGAGCCTGAATTCAATGGTTGTGCGAGGTAGCACTTACTTTCCTTCAAAATGAGCATTATGATGCCTATAATGATAGTATCAGTGCTACT
Source organism: Picea engelmannii (assembly GCA_009831015.1). Classification (NCBI taxonomy): domain Eukaryota; kingdom Viridiplantae; phylum Streptophyta; class Pinopsida; order Pinales; family Pinaceae; genus Picea; species Picea engelmannii. Next base: position 64,999 of record ML797598.1, on the reverse strand, counting down.
CTTTTAAGTGTGGGGGGAATCAAATTTTGTGTCAAAATCTCAAGGTTTATTTGTTAGTTTACGGGTTGGAGCATTGAATATGAGTAGTAAGGGTGTAATGGAGACCCCATTAGGATATTTTGGCCAAAAACGCAAGATGGTACATGTAGGACCAAGTAGTGTGCTAACAATGAAATATTTGTGCAAACAAAAATTTGAGAAAATGCAGGAGAACAACACACTGGGAAAAGGTCAAGATAAAAGCTACGGTGGATTCAAAGGTAGATCCAAGGGTTTTGGTAGTTGTATGAGGAAAATATATTGTTCCACTTATAGTGATGAAGGACATAAGTCATTTGAATGTCCTTAGAGAGCAGGTACATGTGGAAATATATCAAAAACTTAAATAGCACAAGGAAAGACATCGATATATGTAACTACAGTTGCAACAGTAGCAAAGTGTGGAGAAAAAATGGTGATGCATAAAGGAATGGTCATACGAGAATAGCAGCAAGTGTCAAAAGAATATAAGTGGTTGAGAAAACATTTTCAGAATAAAATGTGAATCAAGAGGTAAGTGTTGTAAAGTAGTGATTGATTGTAGTAGCACTAGCACTAAAAATAGTTGTAGCGAAAATGTTYGAAAATCTAGGATTAGCGCGACAAAAGAACCCTTGGGTGTATAAATTATTTGAGCTTYAATGTGGGTATGAAATGATGRAARCAAATTAGTATAAAGTATAKTTCCATATTGGGGAATACAAAAATGAAGTATTGGGTATTTTCAATCTAATGCATGTTTTTCATATGTTAATAGGCAAGACATGGCAATTTGATAGATTTACAATGCATGATGGAGGGAAGAATGCTTACACCATCWTGGAAGATAGAAAGATATTGTAGTTGTTTTCAATTAAATGTGAGGACCTGAGAGAGGTATTGTCAGTGTGTGATCACAAATCATTGATAATAGTAAAGGAAATAAGTGTTATGCACTTGTCTSAAGGAGGGTAGAAAAAAGATAAGAGTGCAATGATGTTATAGAGAACATAAAGAAGGAGATTCCAGAAAAAGTGAAAGATGTTAGAGCATATTGATAYAGTATGCAAATATTAATGGATCACCAAAGAGGAGTATTACACATTATTTGACTTTATTTTAGGCTTGATATTATCAAATGAATTTGCATGCATGATGAATATGATGGATGCATGATGAATATGATGGAAAGCACAAAGGTAAACCAATAAGTAGGAGAATTATTGTCAAAAGGATTGAGACAAGAGAGCATGAGCCATGATGTGTGTTACCAACATTAATTACACTAAAAAATAATACGGTCAGTAGAGAATGTGTATAATATGTATAGATTCATAAGCACTAAAAAAATTATGATCAAGTATACATTTTCATTTCCAAAAATGAATGATTTGTTGAATAGTTTAAGTGGCATCAATTACTTTGTGAAGATCAATTTGAAGAGTGGATATCATTAGACAATAATTAGATAAGGAGATGAATGACAAATTATGAGTGGTTAGTCATGCCCTTTGGACTAATGAGTGCATCGAACACATTCATGATTTTAGTGACATAAGTAATGAAATTGTACATTGGTAAGTCGGTGGTTGTAATTTATATTATATATTTATTTTCAATAAAATAGAGAAGAACACGACATTTGAGACTAGTATTTGAGCATTGAAAAAATATCAACTACACATAAATTTAAATAAATGTAAATTTCTCAATGAAGATTTCTTATGCCTTGGATTGCAATTTCCGAGGATGTTTTGCACATGGATCCAAAGAAGATCAAGTTGATTTTAGAATCGCCTGCACCCGATATTGTCAAAGGTAAGGAGTTTCAAGGAGATTGTGATTTTTTACCAAAAATGCATTAAATGGTTTAATGGAATGTGTGCACCAATGGCAAAGTGCATTAAGGTAAAGGATTTCAATGGAGCAAGCAAGCACCAAAAAAAAAAATATTTTAGTTGTTGAATACAAAGATCATGGAAGCACCTATACTGAACATTGTTGGACTTTGATAAAGTATTTTGGGGCAGATTGTGATGCAAGTGGAATAACTATTCTAAGAGTGTTACATCTATGTAGTAAAGAATAAGTCGGGAAAGGATAGTAAGGTCACAAATGCCTTGAACAAAAGGATGACAATGTTAATAGAAATGAAGAATGAAACATTTGATTTTGAGTAGATAAAGGAGCTATATGAGTATGGTAGAGATTTTTCTTACTTTCTAGAGAAAGGTATAGAAATCTTGTATTGAAGGATATAAGCCCACATTTGGATTATTTTATCTTGCATGGATATATATTTAAATGAAAATGGTTCTATCCCAAATGGTTCACTTTCGAAGAACTTAAGATATTTTCAAAATAATGGTGGATTAGTGGGACATTTTGGGTGAGATAAGATGCAAAGTTTGTTGGAAGATAAGTATTATTGGTTGTATTTGGAGAAAAATGTTAGCAAATATATAGTGTGGCAAAATGAATGAATCATAATATAGGATTGTATGCACCATTAGACATGCCAAAGATGCCTTGGGAAGATATATCCATGGATTTTGTACTTGGATTATAAAGAATCCAATGAGGATTTGGTGTAGTGCTTATTGTGGTTGATAGGATTTCGATGATTGCACATTTCTTACCTCGCAGGAAGACTTGCAATGTGAGTTATTGTTTGAATCTCTTTTCAAGGAGATTGTCCATTTACATGGCTTACCAAGGATGATCACATGAAACCAAGATATGATATTCCTAAGTCATTTTCTAAGGAACTTTGTGGAAGAAGTTAGGGATGAAGTTGCATTATAGTTAATCATATCTCCCTTAGAATTATGGACACTCGGAAGTGGTCGATCGAAGTTTGAGAACTATTTTGAGATGTTTTGATGGATGCAATTCAAAATAGTGGAATCATATTTTGGTGTGATCATTTGTGCGCAATAGCTCAAATAGTAGATCCACAAGGTTTCACCTTTTAGGAATGTGAATGGAAGTAACCAAAGCGGTGTTACAAAGTTGGTGGATTTACCTATCAGCATGCCAAAAAGTGATGATGCAAAATCCTTTGTAGAATAGATGGTGTGCATATGGAAGTCTAAGATAGGCTAAGAGAAAGTGATGCAATGTATAAGATGCATGCAAAGGATACAAGTATTTTAAACTAGGTGAATTAATTATGGTACATTTGAAGGGGGAATATTGTCTCAAGGTTACATATTGCAAGTTGAATGTAAAAAAGATTTGACCTTTATAGTTAAGAGGAACTTCGGAAACAGTTCTATGTTATTGAGTTTTCTAAAGAATTTTTTATATCACGCATATTTAATGCAGTTGACTTAAATGAGTGTTGAGGATATGATTGAGTTTTAGTTTAACTTATCATGGTGTAGTTGAAGAAATTGTGGAATCATATTTGGAAAGACATGTGCCAAAGAAGTAGATGGAAGAGACAGAGAAGGACCTAGAAGAGAAAGGATTCACAATGCAATACATGGAGTATACGCAATACTTGGTTAAGTGGAAAATAGATCAGAGAAACATAACACTTGGATTTCTAAATAGTTGTATCAAACAAATTTCCTAGAGATCAAGTTAATTGTAGTGAATGTAGTGGATGAAGGAATAGCATGAAAACGCGCATTATTTTATCCACAATGGGAATTTGACGTAGGAGCATCCATGGACAAGCTAAGAGAATGTGCACAATGGTTAAGTGAAAGTTTGGATGCACCAAAGATGAATTTAGAATATAGGCACAAGGAGAAGGTGAATTTTCCAAGTACGCATAACAAGAAGTTGCAAAAGAAAGTCTAAGAGTCAAAAAATTCTTTGAAGAGTTAGCCATAGACTCGAGTAAATAAGACTGTTAAAAAATAGAAATTGTGGTGGCTCGTGATCTATAATCGCTTAGCCTATGGCTAAGACGATGCACTAGCACAAACCTCAATTCATTTTTTCCAAAATTAAATTGTTTATCCTTGTTTATTATTTCACTGTGCATAAAATCATATTGCATATTGCTTACAGACTAAATTTAAATGAAGAAAAGCATGTATATGCAGTAACAATAGAAATGTGTTTTCCCCTAAAATCCCAAATGGGATAACTAGTAAAAAATGGCCTTTGTCAGCTCTTCATTAATCAAGAAATTACATGCAAGGGAATACACTATTATTACTAAGTGTTCTTACTCTATGTCTACATTCTTAGGGCAGTTTAACTCCAACATTTTGGGACAGACTTCATAATCATGGACAAGTTGTGTTATGTCTTTCACCCATTTGGAGGGTGGATCAATCCTATGATGTTGCTAGTATCTCCATCTTCCTCTAAACCAATAACCATTTACTTTGTCCTCTGGATCATACTCTGAATAAGATTGTTGCATGCTTGATCTGCTCATCGACATTCTTTCTCTAGATGTGGATGGACTCAGTGTTTGAATCATCCTGCCATCTTCGAAACAATTCTCTTCTCATGGAGATAAGTGCATTGAGCTCTAGAATTCTCATCCTTGATCCTCTTTATTACCTTTTTCCATGAAGGCCAAGGGATCGACCAACAACACATACAGCATATAACCTTCCCAGTTTTATTTGGGTTGTTTCCAATGCTTTTCCACCTTTTTGTCACAGCTACCAAACTCCAATGTTCAAGCCCCCTTTTTTAGTCTATGGTCAAGCTCTTTATCATCCATGAAATAACCTTTTAGGTCTTTTCTTATTTGGTTGTGGTAGCCTCTTATTATTTTTTTTGCAACCTTCCCTTATTGCATCACCACATATCCATTAGCCTTTACAAAATGCAAGGCATAGAGAAACAAGCTCTATGATACATTTCCCACACCTTTGTAGGCCTCAATGCCATGTCACCTTGATGTGGAGTGCAAAGCATAGAGGAATGTCCAACTTATTCAGACCTATACGCTCTCAAAGCTCTGAAATCTTAATATTATGCCTTAGTCTTTTCTTGGGTCTTCTACCTTCCTTTGATGTGGTGCATGCAATGTGGAGGTAGCACCCCTCCTTTGTAAGATATCCATGCACAGCGCTTCAAAATAATTCAAATGCATTGACAAAGGCTTTGGATAAGGTCTAAATGAACTCTTGTAAATCATGAAACCTACAACATAAGTCCATTAAACATGTAAAACTAGTGTTTTCTACATGTTCAACTCAATCTATTATTCGACGTGAAACTAGATCCAATACCTAGACCCATTTCAAATCATCTTCGTATTTAAAAAAAAACTAGTCCCACAAAAGCTCTGACACCAACAAGTCCATCTCCAAGTGTTCTTGAAATTGGGCTATGACACCAATATGATCCATTAGCTCAGTGTATAACCAAGTTGATTCCCCAACACCAACCTTAATACATTTTGGTGGAAATTAAATTGTTATATCCTTGTTTGTTGTTTCACCATGCATAAAGTATGTTTGCATATTACTTGCAAATTGTGATTTAAATGAAGAAAATAGCGCTAAGGAAAACAAACATACACAATGATAACAAAAAGATTTTTTACAATGGAAACCCAAATGGGAAAACCCACAAACAATGGTCTTTGTTGTCTCTTCATTGATCAAGGAATTAAATGCAATGGGATACACTCCTATTGTTCTTTCTCTTCATATGCATTCCTAGATGGGTTTAACTCCAATGCTTAAGGATAGTGTCCAATACCATTGACATGTCGTGTTATGCCTTTCACTCATTTGATCGATGGATTGATCTTTTGACACTTCTAGTATCTCCATCTTGCTTTGAAATAACAACCATTAGTTTTATGCTCCAAGTTATACTCTCAAGGAGAAAGTTGCATGTCTAATATGTGTGTGGACTCTAGATGTGAATGGATTTGGTGCTTGAGTCTTCTTCTGACCATCTTTGAAACTATCCTCTTCTCATAGAGATGAGTGCACTGAGCTCTTGAATTCTCAACCTTGATCCTCTTTCTTACCTTTTTCTATGAAGACCAAGGGAGTGGCTAACAACTCATGCAGCCTTCTCGATTGTCTTCGAGTTGTCTCCATCTCTTTCTTTCCTTCATTTTCTAACTATTGAACTCCAATGTTTTAGGCCTTTTCCTATTTGGCTACATGGTAGACTCTAGTTCGCTGATGTTGCAATCTTGTCCCACCACATCACAACTTAATCATATATCCCTTAGCCTTTGTATAATGTAAGGTGTGAAGCAACAAGGTCTATGGTGCCTTGCCCATGCCTCTACATGCCTTTAACATTGTGTCACCTTAATGCAGAGTGTGACGCACGAAGGAATCTTCAAATTTGTAACAACCTCCCATTTCGTCATGACATCAAACCTCACATAACAAGTGAATTTTTTATTATTATTATTTTTTTGTGTGTGTGTACAAGGGTAATATAGACATTATACTCTGCGTCGCAATACGACGACGAACATGACGCATGCAACTGCGACAACTACACAACGCCCTAAGACGCACATCAAGCATCTGTAAGCAATGAACGACAATCAACCGACGACAAAAATAAGTTTGACTACCCATCCGTCCTACCCTGCAATGGTTAGGACCTCCAAGACACATAAGCAACGCTCAAGCCCATGTTCCCATCGATTTTGACCATTTAAGGTCTCAGGGCTGGCAATTGTTCTGAGGAACAAGGAGGTGTCTACATCCCGCCAGACTCAACAGACCAAGCCTACTAAGCTAAGGACAATCATCCTAGAAACCTAATAATCATTACACAAGTAGCTAGAACCCTTACTGTGAGCAACCAAGCACATCAAATGTTTACATAACCAAGTATAACCATTACTTATAATAAACATCAACACCCTCAATGGGCAGCGCAAGCTTAACCAACTTTGTCAACATCCCAGAACAATATCGCTTAAGCAGGAAGTAAAACAATACCCACTAAAATTTGTATTAAGATAATATCCACATTATATTAAAACAATACCCAAATTACATTAAAACAATATCCAAATTATCTTAGAACAATATCCAATTATATTAAAACAGTACCCAAAGTATATTAAAACAATATTCAAATTATATTAGAACAATACCCACTAAGACATTCCCACTAAACAATTATTAAAACAATACCCGAATTATATTAAAACAATACCCACTAAAATTTATATTAAGACAATTTCTTTTTATCCAAATTATAAGATAGATTTGTTAGATTTATTAGATTCGCAAGTACTTATGAACAATTTGTTGATCTATAAGGAATTATATAACTAAAATTGATTGTCATGGATCCTTACAAAGTTATAAAATTGATTGAAAGGAGAACTGAATTGTCATTAATTTCAAAGGAGCTGTGGAAGCAAGGATCAATATTTCAAATTGAAAATCTATATATATATATTTTTAAAGCTACAGAATTACCCCAATGAAGACATTCTTCCACTTGACAAAATACGACCTTTGGATTTGGAGTCTACCATGCATTTCTCATTTACATTGTTTGAAAAAGTAAAAACATTAAAAAGATCCCTTTTTGTTTGAATGTTGCTATTAATCATTGATGCGCTATTGATCTCATTTTGACATCTAAATCCAATTTAGTCCAATCGCATTTTTTTTACTAGCCAATCACCTTAATAAAGCATAAACTAAAAGTGTAAAGCCGATGTTAACAATTAATACGGTTGATGTCATAAAGGTTGAAGTAACTTATTGTCATCTGTAGTAACCAGCATTCCCTACCATTACTTTAAAATTTAAAAGGAAGGGAGGGAGAGGTAAGTTATTCCAACCCAACCGAAGCCAACAGGACGCGCTGCCAGGTAGGTGAGGCTCAGGAGTCTGGACGCCTAGCTGGTGGTCTAAAAATTTATGTCTTTTCCAGGTTAGGGGGGGCGCAGTCAGAGGTTAAGCACGCTCAGCCATTCAATGCACACAGTCCTCAATTAGAGGCAAATAGCGAGGCACACCAGCAATGCAATCTTCCTCCTATAGATAATAACAATGGTTTAATTATGTCCGGTATCAACATAACAAGAATAGCGTGAAAGAAGTCATGCACCCCTTAAATTGATAGTGAACAGGTGCTTGATCGAATGCTCCAATACACGGGTTGTTGTGAGCACATAATCATTTCATGTTTCTGGAATTCGCTGTCGCTGGCCAACGTTCCCAAGGAGACGGCTTGATTCCCAAGGCTGTGAGTTAATAATGGTAAAGGTTGCGGTCGTAATAAGGGTCAATTCAGAACACTTGGGATGAAGATTACAGGAAAACGCCTGCCAAGATAACGCCATCCACAAATACATGCGGGCAACAAGAAACTACAATAATAAAAACGCAGAGTGGAAGCCAACCCAATGCAGAAAAAGGATGAGCGGATGTTACAGGGTTGTAAGGATGGGTGAAGGGAAAAATTACAATGCCATTATCAAGTGATGAGCATACAGAGACAATTCGCTAGTAAATTCGCTAGTAAATGAAGGAGGCGCAAGGCTAGATTGTACAGCTATCACCTATTGCATTCGCTGAATTACCATTTTTCTTTTATCCATTCTTACATGCAACCTCCGGATAGTATTTTTACATCAGTACACAGTTACCATCGCAGATTGAAATTTGATACCCTTTTACATCTCAGAACACTGATAAACAAAAACAAGCGCTGACTTGTACAATAAAAACGTAGTCATAAAACGCCCATAATATTTCAATGATTATATAATTTCACCTCCCATAAATGTTAAAGGAACGTTGTCATAAAACGCAAGGACTTCAACCGCAAATCTCCAAAACGCAGACGGAAAGGGATTCCAACACAAAAACGCAGACCAGGATAATTTGTAGGCAATCAATCGAATGGGCAAGGCTCAAGACAAAATTCATCAATATTATTGTACCGAGATAGATTCGCAGAAAAACAAAAAAAGGGGGGGCATCAATAAACAATCACAGAGTTAAGTTGCGAGGAAGGTAATACAACACAGTGCGGGTTCAACCATCAATATATAAACGCAGAGATAAACCTATCCGGTAATCATAAAACGCTGAGTAAAGAACTTCGCCATCAATCAAATTTCAAGGTTATTAAAACGCATCAAGGAGCAAGGCAGACCATTCAACCAAGGACAACAACAGAGGTAGACGGATAAGTTCGTCCTTCGCTTCACCATCCTCACACAGAAAAGCAGGGCATTGAGATCCATAGGTATTTTAACGCTAAGGCGACGACCGTAGATCAAGCTCTTGACCGACTGCTCAGGCGAGGACTGGCATGCTCAGGACGACGGAAAACAATCGTAAGGGTCATAGTCAAACACCACAGGGTGGTCACGACATGCGGGAAGATGAAGGACATGGAAATCAATCAACCAATCACTCAACCAGGCTATAAAAATTTCAGTCATGAAACTAGACAAACAGTTTACCTTCCCAATACACATGCGGATCTAAACATACATTCTACAACATTCTGTCATTCAACCGAAAAAAGCGTACCATTGCATGTTCACCTGCCTCGAGTGACGTCCGCGCGCTCCGTGCAACTCCGCTCGCCAACTGTCAAGACTACACCGGTACCTCCCAGCCAACGCTAGGGGTACTCTTCTTCCCCCTTAGCCCCCCGAGCCGCAAAGGGGCCACACACACTATCCAAAGGTTTTGTCTAGCTCCCAGCTCGCCTCGCAAGGCCGAGCTACCACTCCTCTTCGAGCTGGAAAATCCCAACTCCCACAAGTAAATCAGTCAAGTCAATATTCTTGCAGTGTAACATTACACAAACAAAAGATGATTCGTCATCCTTCTCCTTCCTTTATTTTATAGAGTTTCGAACTTCCCTTCCTTCCTAAAATATCAATTAATTAAAGTTTTAACAATAAATTCCTAAAATTTCCTCTCCGTACAAGTGTCCCTCATCCCCTACAATCCTCCAAGAATTAACTTCTTTAATTAAGTAATTATCTTTATTTCCCTCACCCACCTAGAGTTACTCCTAGAATCACTCATAGGTGTCCCTAGATTCCCTTACAGGTTTTAAAGGCTTTCCCTATTATGAAATTGCTAAATCA
>ML797598.1:37334-49451 GCA_009831015.1 Picea engelmannii | reverse complement strand
AGAGATGTCAATGACACTGCACATCTTTGTTTCTTACCACTACTCGAAAGCCTCTGCCTTCACACCCTCTTATTCCTCATTCCATTATACCGATTTAAGTCTTCTCATGCTTCATCGTATTTCTTGTACAACAGATATCTCTGGCCGTGTGTAGACAATCCATTTGTCATCTCTGACAACCGACCTAAACCAATATTTAAATTAAAACAAATACATCATCTCACATGTATTTCTTTCAAAATAAGGTTAATGTAAACCGTGCTTAACCATGTTTATTGTTCAGTTTGGTGAACTGAAATCAATGGCAAGTTTATGTTGAGGCAGAGTGCTCATAGATTTCATTAAATTCTTCATGTATCACACTGGGTAAAAATGTTTTGTAAACTAAAATGTTAAAATTGTTTTCAATCATGCTTGTATATTTATTAATTCAAAAGCAAGAATAGTAACTTCCAATACCGAATTGCAAAAATTTGAAAAATAAATGTATATTTATTAATTCAAAAGCAAGAATTGTAACTTCCAATACCGAATTGCAAAACTTTGAAAAATAACTGCAATAGCTAAAAGAACACCATTACTCGTATAGAAAACATACCACTTTGAATGCATGTACTTGTAAAATCTATCATCATCTTTAATGCTATGCAATGTTAACAGACTCAAATGCAGCAAAGACTCAACTGGCCTGGGGCTCGGTAAAATTCAATGACTCGGCAAAACTGAGTTCAGACTGGATGAAACGCGTCAAATAGAAAAAATAAAACTCAGAATATAATACATTTTGTGAAATCTGAGATTGGGCAGACTTAGCCGCCTTTGGCCAGTCTGAGCCAAGTCTTCCGAGTATGAGCAGACTCTGGCAAGTCTCAATAAGTCACAAGTCTACTCGGAGAGTTTGAGCCCAGTACTCATTTCAGACATGACTCACCAGACCCAGAACTTGGGGAGTCTTACACGAGTCAAACAGTCCTGATGCTATGCATGTTTGCTTTGAATGTGTTATAAACATTTTGCAATTGTCATCGCAATTCATAGGGCAATTCATAGGGATGTTTGGGCTGTTTTATAGGAATGTATCATACTTCATTTATTCTAGAGGCAAAGTTATTATATTTGTCGTGTCCTAACTGACTCAAATATTGAGATCATATCCACTAAGAAGCTCACTCTAGTCCATCCAGTTTATAATCCAACCACCTCACCCTAAACAAAATTCGATTTGAGAACAGCTCTATGAAATTTATTTTAGTATTTATTCATATTTCAATGGACAAGTTTAGGTGCTGCCTCCTTGAAAATGAGCTTTCAAGGCACCTTAGAATATGTAAACCTGATCAGAGTTCGGAAATTGAAACTGATACTGATTTAACCATAAAACATGGGGGTCTTTACAGTAATTGGTCTTTTGTGGAGCCTCATTCTCAAAGCCTGCTCTGAAGGGGTCATAACTACTCCCATACAAGGAACTCAACAACTGAAATACTGGCAATGTCAATCAACTAGTTTAATGCATGTAAACTTCAATGGAACAACTATCCTTTAACTTAGGAAGGCCTGATGCCAGCCAGCATTAAAGTTAACTATCATTTGATTTTATAATGAAACAGATAATTCTCTCTTAATGCATGTTCACACAGTCAGATGTACATGATTAATGGGAGTCCTTTCTCAAGGTCTGTTGGAGTTGAACTTGCAAAATGACATCTTGTCTTTTGGCCATATTTTCAAGTACTATTAATAAATTGAATATATTAACAATGCTCCAGAGATTTTGATTTCGAGCTGGCAAAATTTGGGGCTCAAGTACCAGATAACACAATGCTAGAATACTTTGTAATCGAATATCTCGGGGAAAATTATTTGCAACGACTCCTTGGAGAGTCAAATAAAATCTTAAGAATATCAAGCTCTAATGGAGCATCATGAGTTTCTAATGAGTTCTCAAAATTTCCCAATTAGCATGATTTTCTGAGTTGTGGGCAGGTAATGGGAAATGATGCTGAAAAGCTGGGGATCCATATTATATTTCTTGCTCGATTCCAAACATCTTTCATACTAGAATAAACTGAATCATTACTGTCATAAACTGTGAGTCCTCTCGAACAGAAAACTTCTTTGGATTCAGATAGAAAAAGATACAACAGGTAAAGATGTTTTTATTCCCAAAAAGAATTTAAGACATGACAATTAGAGGTCACACCATGCGTTATAAGGCATTCTGAAAATTCAAAAAGAGATTATTTCAAAATTCTCTTCAGAAAGACAACAAATTTTTTAAAAGCACTTAATACTAATTAAAAATACTTCATACTTTAGAAGAACTGAGACTAACATATCAATTGAAAATCTTCACAGATATAGAGGTCTGTCTTCTGAAAAATAACCCAAAAGTACAAAGTTACAAAGATTCTGAGAGACATCATGTACTTGCCACCTTGCAACACTTGCAAGCACTCGGCAATCTTAAAGAGGGAATGTTTCAAATGTTTCAGGAATCCCATGGTTTGACCAAAAATATGATCGCAAATACTCCATGCTTAAAAAGGTATAAAGACAATCAAGCCAGTGAAACATTACATTATCCCAATATAGCAAGTCCATCGAATGAACCAAAACTCTGTTCATGGTGTTGGAGTCTGGTGGCTATCACACATTTTATGCTCAACAAAGCACTGAGCGTGTCTTTAAACTGACATCCGAAGAAACAGCCAGCATATCGCCCAAGAGGTCCTAATGAACACATACTTTAGGTCCTTCCAAGGTCCAGTTGTCTGCCCCGATTATCAGGGAACAGCACCCAATCCTTGAAAGTATGTAATAACAAACCTAAATCTACCTTCATAAATGGAAAAGCAATCCTCGTAATAATCTTCAGTACAAATAATGGATGCCTATTTTAAAATTACAAAGGCAAAAAGACAATGTATTAATCAAGACTGCAACATTTCCTAGCACTCAATTATCAAAGTGGTATTCCATCAAACTTTGAGGTCTCATTACATGCTATAATTAATCCTTCAACATTTCCTGGCAAGAGGAATTTGCCCAATTGACAACCAGTGGTTACCCGTTCACGAGGAGGAACAATCATCAAAACATTCTCATGCCGCTGAACAACACCCATGACAGTCACTGTACTGCCTTCCTTGATGTGCCTGGAGTAAAACGTAAATAATCAAACCATCTGAAGGACCAAGCTATTGCTCAAACCGATCCACATTATGAGATTGACATTTTCATGTTACACTTTTTTGTAGGGAAATCAATGATATATACATCAAATAAAGTCATTACTTAATACACTTGCCTCTGGTAGCCATAGACCACATAAAAATTAACTGAAAGATGTAACATTATATGAAGTGTCATAACCCCATTAGAATATTTTTTGACAGAACTACCAGAGGTTTTCCACATTTTATTATCGAAGTCACAAAATGAAGATGAAAGAAACATGATATAAAACAAGAAAATGTTCTTACCCCTCCTTTAATCGCATTACACGATCATCACCTGATAGGTTTCTTTCGGCCAACCAACGGACAAAACCACTAGGTAGATCCTTATTCTTTGGACCAATATCTACAATCGTACTTTCTTCGACACAAGGAGTGACATGAGCCCCATAACCAGCCTTCACCAAAGCTCTTAACCCAGATTGAAAATCTGAGATGTAAAACTCTGCTACATGCCTCTGGGAGAAAGAATTACCAGTTAGACCTAAAAAAACACCCATTCAAAGAAAGACAAAACTACCATCATTAAATGCAAGCACTCTAATGAAGGTAAAAGCAATGTAACAAAAAACTGTTTGAAAGGGATTGCAGACTTAGGTAAGCAGCACAGGCAGAACAACAAAGGTTGGAATGAAGTTAGAGCTCCTGAGACTAATAAAGGTCATCATAATTTTCAGAACGCCATATTAAAAAAAATGGGGCTTGTCCTGTACTTGACTTGGTGTTGCAAATTTAAGCTGAACTCTAGAAACAAAGTTTTTGTAAATGTTAAATGATGGCCACTCGCTAACCTATGTTTATCTCCAAAAAAAGCAAGACTACTTGCTAGGTAATACAAAGCTCATTTTTGTCAGACACCATAATGTGTGGTGATGTTCTCTGATTACTTTAAGTTGCACTCAGTAATATCAACGCTTTGAACTGTGGCGACACTTCAAATTGCTTCCAACAATATATTATTCCATCCATCCTTTTGCCTGCTAAAAACATATATTCTCCATTTTTTGATCCCCGTTCAAGTATTAGCTACCTAATGCCATTTTGTGGTCAAATGCCTAAATGCAGCAACATTGCCACCTTCAAAACCATGCATTGCTATGGTTCTAGACAACAACTACTACTAGTCCTAGCTGAAACTACTAGTCCAGATGCCTAGAATCAATTGTAAATAAGCACTTCAGTGTTCACACAGCCAATGATGCCTGCTACCTAGAACGAACAAACTTTGTCTAGACATTTTGTGAATTGTAATCATATGTGAGGTCATGGCTTAGCTAGCTGTCAGACAAGGGACCCCATCTGTGCAGCAAATTGACTGCTCAAGTCTACAGAGGTACATTCCCTAGACCCCTCCAGACTCGAATGGGTGACCTCCTAAGAGGAAAACACATGTTCTTAACCAAGGCTGTTGGGAGTGGGGAACAGGAGTGGAAGAGGGAGCATTTCGGGAGCGTTTTTTATATAATACATCTTCTAATATATTTTGATGCATATATATAAAAAAACATGCAGAATGTTGAATCAATTGCAAAAAACATGAAAACGTAGACATATAATCATTTAGCTATTGGATTAGTGATGATCATTAAAGCATCAACCATTTAGTACACATATAACATCAATCATAAAAAAATTCCATCAATAGATTGTAATAGACAACATCAACCACAAAATGAAATAGACTCTAGAGCATCATATTCATTACCAAAGAGTTGCAAGATTCAGTCAATAGTTCAAATTTCAAACTTCAAAGGTAAACTCTCATATAATGTTCATAACCTCATTGTTTACAGAATAAGCCATAATAAATAGTCAAGACAAAGTACTAAGTTCTAGAGACTACTTCTAAACAGGAAAAAGAAAAAGAGATCTAGTATACAGTAAGTAGCAAGTACTAAGTACTATGCTCTAAGTTTTCCTCTTGCCACGAGAAACTTCTAGTTTCTTTTCCTGTGATCTCTGAAGAAGAGTAGGAGTAAGTGGAAGTGCTCATGGAACACAACCAGCAGATGAATGGCCCCCACGTGACAATGGACGCTGTGAAGATAAAGGCAAAATTGATGCATCTAGAACGTTTCTAGTGGATGGGCGTGGCATGTCTGCTCCAGGAATATGATCACCCAAAAGTTCCACTTCCAAGTGCTATATAACCATGGCTCCATCCTCCAAATTAGTCTCCTCTGGATTGTTGTCCCAAGTCGCATCTCTTTTAGAATACTATTTCTCCGCTGCATCACAATAATAGGACAACAAGCTCAAGTTGTAATGCACATAAACCAAGCTTTTTGCTCGGTCTGCATTCAAGTTGTTTCTCTTTACACTATGGATGAAGCTATAGGTGCTCCAACACCTCTCGGTAGAAGAGGTGTTAACCACTTGAGAAAGCACCTTCACTACTAATTTAAGCAAATACTTGGTAGATGAGCCATACATGTTCCATCATTCGATAGAACCCAACCTGTCTCGATCTTTGGTTGCATGCAAGTTACCAAAGACTCCATGCTCACTGATGTATTTGCTCAACTCACTTCGTACTTGGGCACACTCCTCTTCCTTAGGTACCAACTTGTCCAATGCAAGCATATATCCTTTCTGCACCTCTGGATCTGTGTGGTTTTCTCCTAACCCCACCCCCAGGTGTTGGTTGGGCCAACCAAGATGGAGAATAATATTTTGGGTTAAGGACATATACTAGGGCATGGAGTGGAACATTCAAATTATCCCACCTTTTGATGACATGTTTACGGATATGATCATACAAAATCGCATCCCTCGATTGAACAATGTCTTTGATTTGGCCTAGCATGTTGTCCATCTACTCATACACCTCTCCAATCACCAACTGATCTGTATCTACAAACCAAATCATATTGTAAATGGGCTTGGTGAACTGTAGAATATACCTCACCTGTTGCCAACACTAACCATCAAGAACCATGTCCTCCACCTCTTAAAAGTCAATTCTCTTAAGATGCAGATGTAGCCTTGTCTTTTAGATCCTGCCATGAATCACTCCAGACCATACTAGCCAATGCCTCTCTTACCTTCAAAGGCGCATGAAGGTGAGATAATAGCTAGCAAATCTGGTCTTTGCAATCTTTAGTAACTCCAACTTGGAGTGATTGGGAAAAATGAAGTGGGACATGGTATGATTGGTAATAAATCTCATCATATTCTTCCCTCTCGTACAAAGCACCAATCCATCTATAATCATGGTCCTTCATTTTAATGATATCACGCATCAAAAGGTTCATTCTGTGAACCAAACACCCTGACTAAAATATATTGGGGTACTTATCCTCAATGATTGCTCTTGCTGCCTTACAATTAGCAGTGTCGTCAGTGATGACTTCAATGACATTGTAGGGCCCAATATCTGGAATGGTTTTAATCAAGGCATCTACAATATTAATACCGGTATTATAGCAATCCAAGCAATCATGGGCTCAAAGGAAGACCGCACCACTAACAGAGACACCATGAATATTTATCAATGGCATGCCTTTAACATTTGTCCAACCATCAGATACAATTGATACCCCGTGTCAATTCCAATCATTTGTAAATTTTCCCAAAGCACCTTGGATTTTGGCTCTTTTCTTGTCAAGTCCCAGGGTTCTAGCTTTGTTATACCTGAGGCTCTTGTATCCTTTAGGAGCACCATTGGTGGCTTGTACCATTTCATGCCAATATGGTGAGCGAAGAACATTGAATGGTATACCACATGCATAGAGAAACTTGAAAATTTTGCATCCACATCATCTCTACAACCTTGGTCAAGGAAATATGATAGTGTTTTATGCCCTAAAGACGAAGGCAAGAATGCACTAGCATGGGGAGATGCGGATCGACCAGTTAACATTCTTTGTGGACTCTCATGTTCAACCCTTGGTCTTTTAGATTTGTTTTGTGCTACCTCCTCTTCCCTTTGGTATTTGAATCTGTCTTTGGGTGGCACTTCCACACAGGCTTTGACTCCTATAGTCTTACCTTCTTCCCAGTGAATAAGCCCAAATAGATTCTCACACAGGTACAGGAACCTGTGTAATTTGTATGACAATGGTGGCATGTAAATTTTGTGGTTCCACCCCCTTTCCCTCCCCCAAGCCTTGTGACATACTTCCACAAAGGTTTTAAAATCTCTTTGGGTTTTTGGGGATCATCATTATCATTTTCATCATCCCCTTCCATTCCTTCCTCCTCTCCATGGTATGCATTTTCCACTTCTATTTCTTCATCACTATCACGAGTATTTCGACATCCTCCGAGTATTTCGACATCCTCCAATTCCCACCACTACTATCATAAAAAAAAAATTGGAACCAAAATGACATACCACATTGACATCATCATCATGATTGTTGAACCTTCAGAATAACTTGCTACCTGCAATAGAATGATGGAGGAGAAATGGGAAAGAGTAGAAGAAAACATTCAACATAGCATAATATACTAGTTTACAACACATGGATTTAGAAAAAAAACAAGAATGGGCTTAAGAGCCTACCTCTTTAGCTCTCAATGGTGGTTGAATATGACTATCGCAACCTTTAATCTCCCTTCGAAGCTCTCACAAATGGCAACCTTCAATCTTCCTTCCAAGCTCTCCAATCCCCCTATGGCAGCCTTCAATATTCCTTCCAAGCTCTCCAATCTCCCTTTAATCACCTCAAGAACTAGCAAGAAGCCCACTCAAAAGCCTCCTAGCAAAGATACATGACATGAGAAATAGAATGAGAGAAAAATGGAGTTAGTGAGTGTTTTAATCCCTTAGAAACCCTAGCCATACCTTTTCCCCCCCTTTTGGAACCTTGTCTTGGTTCCCAAACACCCTCAAAAAGGAAAAAAACACCCAAGAGGGCCTCACATGCGCGAGAGTGTTCAGGGAGCGTTCGGTGAGCCTTTTTTTAACTCTTGAGAGCACCCCGGAAACGCTTTGTAGAGAAACAATGTACTATCAGGCTGCCAAAATAGGTCTGTCCTTGACCTGAAATTTGGCTCTAAGTTTGAACTTCCAAAGCTGTCATTTTTGTCTTTTAGGACAGCAAACAGTTAAGTAACTTTTTGTTGATAATTTTATGGTTAAGTGTCCTTTTGAGGTGCCCTTGCAAGTGTTTTTCATACCAAAGATTAGCACATGCAATATACTCAAAACAAATAACACTCCTCTTGATCTTTACAACTCTAACAAGTTGATCTAAACTCTAAGCATGCATGAAATGAACACGTGTATTTTTGGTCAACATGACCCTGGATAAAACCCCCCAGGGAAAACCAGTTTGGAATGAAAGTATATATAATGATGATTTTAAGAAGTGAATACAACAAGTAAGCTAATACAATGGAACCTGATACAATAGCAACACCTTGCGAGAAGCTTTGGAGTTCCAAGAAGAGAAATGCGTCCAAGCTTAGTACGCCTCTTCCCTTGTTGCTCTATTCACTGAAGTCATGCGCCCTCCTTCCTCTTTAACCCAATGAAGAATCCCTTTCACACAAATCTGCCCTTGTGTGTCTCCTTCAACATGAACCAAACAGATCTGAAAAAGCACAAGTCTTTCTATTACCTGCTAGTGGTGCACTCTCCTCCACATGTGCGCCCTCCTCCAAGTAATATTGATCACCATAAAATAAATAGGCCCTAAGCTGTCATAGCTCCTCCATGGATGGAGGCGCCCAAGCTCTCCTCTCCTAATGCTTCCATTCTCATCCTCTTGCCCTTCTCCAAACTCTCTTGGTGAACATACAAGTGAATAATGCCTCTCTTTTCCCTATGCACCCTCTTTATAGAATTCACAAGGAAACCTAGAAGTGGATGGATGAGATCATCCCATCCCATTTCTAATCAAAGGTTGAGATCATCCAAAAAGAATCTCAACTCAAAACCCACTTTGGCTTAGTTTCCTTATCTCTCTTTATGTCCCTCAATTCACCCACAAATTGAATTAAGAGTCACTATTCAATCAAGTGAAAAATTTCACCCTTTTGACTTAGGAAAATGTCAAAGTGAAATTAGACATAAAGTATAAGGCACAATGGGTCAAATATTTCCCTCTTGTGGTTAGAGACCCACAACCACAAGGGGACCACTTTCCAAGGTACCCAAATCTCAACACGCTTAGGGAGCGGCTCAAGGAGCGACGCTCCCTRAGCTCTCCTAGATMGAGTAGGGAGCGATTTTTTGAGGTCAAGAGCAGACTCCCTGAAAACGCTCCTAGAGGTAGCGTTCAAGAAGCACGCTCCCAAGAGTGCTRCCTGAACGCTCCCAGAAGGGAGCATTCAGGAAGCGCGCTCCCAAGAGCGCTTCCTAAACGCTCCCTCGGGGAGCTGGGGCGAGGGGGGGGGGCTCCCCCGCAACATAATTCTTAACCCTTARGACTACTACTCAAGTTGTATATGGGTGCATGTTGAGTTTTCTATTTTATTGGAAGACCATGGCAATGATGCTAATATTGATCAATTTTTCATCAGTGTTATAAAATTAAGGTAATGTCACACTACTACAAAACGCCCTTCACATTAAGAATTCTATTGAGGATTTATAACTCCACGTCTGCAAAATTTATTTTAGATTGGTGCCATAGCTCAGGAGGTGTCCAAAATGCTAAAGATAGAAAATAAGCCCAATTGCTTTCCATTGTTTTCATGGTGGGTTACAGTTGGACAACAAAAGTCAAGGGTTTTCAAATAGAAGTTTGACTCCTAACAAGGGTAAGCCTTGGTGTCAAAATGCATTTCATTAACTTAGCAACTCTAAACTTTGTACATTAATGTGAGTTTTTATACTGTTCATAAAATAAAGTTCTTGTAGTCGACTATATTCTACACTCTTGCATTTCTTAACATCTAAATGAGTGCAAGTTAACAAAACATCGCATTTTGATAAGTCAAGATGGTTGACATGCGAGTACAAGTTTGAGAATTTTTAACATACATAAAGCCACAAGTTTTTGAGGTTTTGACTTGTGGTGTGGGCTTATAGTAGTCAATTTTGGTTACAGATATAAAATAAATTATAGAATATTTTCTAGCTTCAAAAAATCAAGAGGACATCAATGCCAATCGACATTCCCTACCCTTGTCCCCCCATCCTCTGTCCAAGCTGGATGAAACCACATCTCCCATGAAACAATTGGGGTCAAAATGCACGATTCACTACGAAGACCTGAAATCTATGCCATCTTAGAAGCATAGTTACCAAGTTTGGCCAAATTGGACCAAAGAATTCACAAATTCAAAATTAATTCAGTACAGCTGACTAATTCTTTCAAATTGGATTTGGTTCAGTCAATCAGCATTTTAGACTCCATCCATATTTGTCTCACGGGTATTAAAAATACCAGGAGCATAGTTACCACGTTTGGCCAAATTGGGCCAAAGAATTCACAAATCTAAATTAATTCAGTACAGCTGACTAATTCTTTCACATTGGATTTGGTTCAGTCAATCAGCATTTTGGACTCCATCCATATTTGTCTCACAGGTATTAAAAATACCAGGAGAACATTCCCTATTCTCGTTCATCTCCTTGGCCTCTACATTGACAATCCCACTATAGGAAGCCTCTCCAAGACATAATGTATGTATTCGTAGCTTTAATTTGCACTGCACCAAGCGTTCTCCAAGACATAATGTATGTATTCATAGCTTTAATTTTCACTACACCAAGCGTTTCAGTACCATGAGATAATGTAATTATTCAATGCAATAACTATTCCCTTCTCAAAGCCTACACCACACGATTCCTTGTTTTGGTCAACGCAGTGAGGAATAAGTTGTTTTATAAATTTATATTATAATTTTGTGAAATTTAAAAGCACAATGATAGCAAGCAAAGTAGTTTATCTCATTTGTTAGTACTTAAGAAAAAATAGTTAACTTTAAAAAGGAAATTGTTAGTATTTGCAGAGTATTTAAGATGTCTACTAAAAAAAATTTGAATTGAAATTTTCCCATTCAAATTTTTTCTAGATCTTACCAGATTCAGATTCAAATTCGAACTTGGTAACTATGCTTGGAAGCATGAGAATGTTGTTGATTACTTGCGAAGTTCTTGGAATAGTTATAAAGAGCATTTTTTGCAGCATTTACAAGACACGGAAAAGGTGCAAATTGCATGTACAATGATGTTAATTCCCTTCAACCAAATCCATAAGCTTAGAACATAATCATAAGCTTTTCATAATCATAAGCTTTTCAGGATATGTCCATATTTCACAAAGGGTGGACCAGGGCCTTACTGGGTTGACCAGGACCTGATGGTTTGAACTTATTATTAATAATTACAAGTTTAATGGTTAAATGAACCCCACTCGCCTTGCACTCATCCTATGCTGAGTTACTAGAAAATGAAGGTTGAAAGTTTCCCAAATGGAGGTTTAACTGCCAACATAGGTAAGCCCTAGGAAGGACTCTTCATTTATTTATCACTTCCAATTGTGTACATGCATGTTGTGTCATTAACACTACTGATAAAATGAACATACAATTTCTTGCGTATATTCTATTCAGATACATGCCCTAGGAGGACTCTTCATTTATTTATCACTTCCAATATGTGTACATGCATGTTGTGTCGTTAACACTACTGATAAAATGATCATACAATTTCCTGTGTATATTCTATTCAGATACATCTAATGCCATCCCAAGGAATGCAGTTTAACAAAATATGGTATGTAACTGAGGACGATTTCCATGTAGGGATAATGATGTAGGCTGTCACACAATTTGTCATTCAAATTTACTGAATATATATCTTACAAATTGTATCATTCTAATTTACTGAATATGTACCTTGCAATTTATTATAACCTTCATTGGCTCTATAGCAATAAGGACGCTAATTAAATGTTACATTAAGAGTCACTACAAAAGT
>ML797598.1:17794-31925 GCA_009831015.1 Picea engelmannii | reverse complement strand
TCGGGATTCATCATCAGGACTAATCGTCGAATGATTTATGTGGTGAGGAAATCCACAGTTGGTGTCATTTTCGTCATCGACGTTTCGAATCCGAATCGGGATTCATCATCAGGACTAATCGTCGAATGATTTCTATGGTGAGGAAATCCACAGTTGGTGTCATTTTCGTCATTGACGTTTCGAATGCGAATCGGGATTCATCATCGGGACTAATCGTCGAATGATTTATGTGGTGAGGAAATCCATAGTTGGTGTCACTTTTGTCATCAACGTTTCGAATCCGAATCGGGATTCATCATCAAGACTAATCGTTGAATGATTTCTGTGGTGAGGAAATCCACAATTGGTGTCATTTTCGTCATCGATGTTTCGAATCCGAATCGGGATTCATCATCAGGACTAATCGTCGAATGATTTCTGTGGTGAGGAAATCCACAGTTGGTGTCATTTTCGTCATCGACGTTTCGAATCTGAATCGAGATTCATCATCAGGACTAATCGTCGAATGATTTATGTGGTGAGGAAATCCACAGTTGGTGTCATTTTCGTCATCGACGTTTCGAATCCGAATCGGGATTCATCATCAAGACTAATCGTCGAATGATTTCTGTGGTGAGGAAATCCACAGTTTGTGTCATTTTCGTCATCGATGTTTCGAATGCGAATCGGGATTCATCATCAAGACTAATCGTCGAATGATTTCTGTGGTGAGGAAATCCACAGTTGGTGTCATTTTCGTCATCAACGAAAATGACACCAACTGTGGATTTCCTCACCACAGAAATCATTCGACGATTAGTCCTGATGATGAATCCCGATTAACGAAAATGACACCAACTGTGGATTATCCGGATAACGCCTGCGAAAATAGATAAACTTGATATATGTTTATTCCCTTCTATAACATATTTCCACGTATAGCCCAAAGGGTTAGCTCAACCAATTGTTGCCAATGTTTCTAAGCATTTGGCTAGTTCTACATCAGCAGAGGCCCAAACGGAATCCCCTAGGTGAGGTACACTAGTCTACGCCTATGGTGTTCACTAAGGATGCCAACTACAAATATGGGAAGCATCCCCCTTGGGTTTCCCTGCAAGGTTTTCCTTGGAAAAATACACTTTTCCACATATAGGTTATCTTTTGCATATTTAAATAATTTAAAACTTATATAAGCATCCATCGGGCTGTGGTCTGGCAGTAACTTGGAGAGGTTGTTCTGACAACTGACCCAGGTTCAAATCCTCACAGGCATGCTCCTCTCTTGCATGGGGTTTGTTGGATGTGGCTATTGATTATATTGAATATTACTGATGTAGCCTTCAAGCAGATTATTGTAATGGCACTGGCAAGGTACCAGCAAACCCTATTCTTCACTCAAGTGTGTGAGGGTGGGTCAAGCTTATTTGCGGGTTTACCGTCCGTTAAAAAACAGGTTCCCACTTAAAAACATAAATATATAAAAAAATTAAGCTTATATTATAAGTTATGTATTTAAAAATATATATATATAAGTAAATTGGGTTTAGTTTCTGTGGTTGGAAGAAATGATTGTTATCCTCCTCACCCGGTTTCAATTCCTGCAAGTGATATGTTACGCTCATAACAAGTATATTGTTGTAATGGCTTTGGGCCCATTGTTGACTGGCCTTGTGCCCTGAAGATTCTAGGGTTTACCCTGGATACCATCCTCTAAATGAGGGGAAGTACTCTGGGGTTTTCCCCAGGCTTTGTAACCTGGAAAAATACACACACACACGAGGTTAAATGGAAAATTTTATCAATTGTTTTTGAACTGATGATTCTTTTCCGAATTACATTGTTGCCAAATTCAAACACAAACAGAAACCAGGTGACTTTGGATTCAGGCATTCATTGCTGTAAAAGGGAACGCCCTCCCTTTCTGCTATAGTGACCTATTGCATGTGTAAATTCCTTAATCTGAATAAGGGTAGCCTACAAAATTCTACATTTTGGAGACAGCAACCCAGTCTAGGAATGCAACAATCTGAGCAGCAACATACAGATATCCGACTTTTTCAGTAGTCCCATCATTTCTGTTGCACTGCTGGTATATACTTTGTAGTATAACGATTCTACTACACAATGTGGTCTGTGACCAAACACCTTACCTCTGAAATTTCAGTAACCAACCTGTTTCTCCCTTAGCTGACATGAAGACTGTGACTGTATATATAATGTAAATACTGCATCACTTACTAAGTTACTTCATTTTAGGATTCCCCTTTTGAGTGGCTAATATGGAAGACATTATGGCCGGTTGCTCAGTAAATTGTCAGATATTACTACACATGATATATCGTTATCGTTTATTGATGACAGATTCATTTCCATCTGTTAGAGATAGAACTTAGCTTTTAGTCGCCATATGTTATTTTGTAATATAGTTTAATAAAATTAAATTGTAATAAAATGGCTTAATTTAATTAAATCACATTATAACCAATGTTAATTTATTATTAGGTTAAGATATAGCTTAATATAATAAGGTAGTTGTACAGGATTTACAGATCATTATTTCCCTTTATGTATTGACAGTTTCACACACTGAATAATCAAGTATATCTCTCATTTTCTGTCTCTTCTCTCTCTGAAGCTCGATCTACTTTTTAGTCCCATTGACCTACTTATTTTGGTCATTCATTGGACATTAATAATATTATCTTCTCTCATCTTATCTCTGTAAGTACTAAGTATTATGTCATTCTGTAGGTGTATTATCTGACATGGTATCAGAGCCTGGTGTGGTGGTATCCGGGAGACAGTGAAGGTTGAGGAAGAGACCAAGGGACTGCGAGCACATAACACAGAACTAGGCTGGAGGAAATCCGTACCTGTTGGAGCAGATTCAAAGGACAAAGAATAATACAGCACCGAGACACACAGAGAGAGGCACCCACAGCAAATCAGAGCTAAGTCTGCATTTTTTGATATATTAAAAGTTATAAAAGAAAAAAAGAGAGAAATTTTAATTATTTTAAAGGAGTTTAAGTTAGAAACTCAGGAAACATGAGAAATGAAAGTAAATTGATGGGAGGAAAAATACAGTAAATACAATACAAGGACTTCTGCAACGCCATGTTTCCCTGACAGTTGGTTTCTGCTCATGGCAACAAAGCATCTCTCACAAAGTTGTCATGTTTCCCCAACAGTGGCTGACAACCCTGACAGTTGCAGAAGATCCCATGTGCAGTGAGCAGGAGTGGTGGTGACAGACACCCGAGCAGGAGGGGGGATTAGCATGAACCCTGACAGACTCACCACGTATGTGTGCACAGGAGATATATCGATGGATGGTTCAGACTCCAGAGAACAACAGTACATTCTTCTGACAGGCACAACAAGGGTGTATACACACAGAAAGTGGGCAATCCATAGCAGACATGCACAGCCACAGATGCCACATAACCCTCCGGCTTGACAGACACCCAATAATAATGACACCCAACAATCACAGGTTGCAGGGAGATCGGTTCAGACCCCCAGCACAGAGGTCTGAAGAGTAATTCACAAAATTCAGAGGCTGGTTTTTCGGGCAGCAGTATTAGTCTGTAACTCCCAAAAATTTCTAGAGTTCATGGGCCGACAGATCCCTTGTCTGTTGAGTACAGAAACAGAGATGCAGACAAAGCTACCTCCGTGCAGAAAATTCTGCCTGACCAACAGCAGGTGCGAAATTCGAATAGACTTGCAGTACTGTGCAGCATGAACGCAAAGCACACAATAGCGATTCATTCTAGGTTTGTTTATTTGCAATAGTGTGTTTATTGAAAGAATTTATTTTCCTATGGGAGGTGTGTTGGGTAGAGGAATCTTTTTTTGTGTATACTGGGCAGAGAAGAATCTTGGTTGTGTGGACAGGAATGGTTGGTTTGTAGTCTACAGTGCCCAGTTGGTGGCTGTGGAGGCTTTAATTTTTGGAATTCTGATGTTGACGTTATTACAGTGTTTGATGATTCCAGAGTATGGGTTCATGTGTAGATAGGTACCCACAAACAGTGTGGAGAAAGTGGCAGCAAATTCAAGGTGGCAGAGAAGACTGGAAGGAATTCTGAGTGCAGCAGCAGTACATCACAGTCGGAAGAAGCTCGACAGTTAGAGCAGAGAAGAGGTAAGTAGTTTGAGTATTGAATTTTTCTTTTGGCAGAATTTTCAATGAAGATTCAGACCTGGCATTGTGGTGGAAACTGATTGTGGGCCACATGAGACAAATCTGGGAAGCACATCTTGGTGCTTGGATGCAGCCACTGGGCTACGAGACTATAGGACAATAGAATAGAGAACAACAAAAGAAAGCTTTGCTGGAAGGTTGGCAAGGAAAGTTGCCAGACTAGACATATAGCTCAAGGAGGACAAGTGCAGAATGTTGTGCAATCGTCATGTGTTGTGCAAGTAGACAGGAGGCAGGAGATGCAATGAATGATTCAGAAGCAGGAAAAGGACAGGCTTGAAGATGTAAAAGAAGATAAGATAATTTTATTAATGTCTGACTAATGACCACAAAAGTAGGTCAAAGGGACTGCCAAGTACAATGATGTCAAATGCAGGAGTACCAAAAGGTCTCCTATAAAAGGCGATATGCAGAAAGTAAAGTGCAATAAGGTAGATTAGTCAAAAGTGAGACCTACCCCGAGGTATGAAGAACCCTCGGCCCCGAGCTCAGATACCTGCGCTGATGATGGGGTATATCGTAAGAGAAGAAGATCTAAGGACAAGAGGAACCGGAAGTAAGGAAGTAGATCTGTAATGGAATCGATCCATCTCTCCTACCATCCGAGGCCGAATGAAGAAAGCTGAGTATAGTTTGTTGTCCCGAGGTCGACCTGGTGGGGTGACTGGATCATCCACTGCACTGCTGACTGGTAGAGGTAGTGCACCGACGAGGTCTGGGGGATCTCATCCATCTCCTGGGAGGGGATCTGGTCTGGCCATGTCACTGGAATCTAGTGATGAAGGAAAAAGTGGAACGCCAGATAAAGAAGGTGAGCATCATGTTCAGTAGGTTGATGTTGATTTGGTCTCTGCAGATTTGTTTGTTGTTTCAAATGTTGTTGAGCCCCAGGTTGATGAAGAAGAACATAAGGATGAGTGGAGGAAAGCACTCATGATTCCTACTGCAAAGCTAAAGGCTTCTACTACAAAGCTGGATGTATTCAATGCATTGCCAGCCATGGTAAAGCCATATGTCTGGTGGATGGATGGAAAGATGACACAGGGGTCGTGGATCAGCCACAGGAAGTGCAATTTGCAGGTGTGGATGAAATTCTTCACAAGTTATTGTTAGAATTAGGGAAAATAGAAAAACAATATACTTTTAAAAAATTTCTATCCACTAGATCGGCATAGAAGATAAACAGTTCTGAAACAAACAATATTTTTGAGTATAAAATAAACTATAACTTACCTCCAAAATCAATGAGAGGTGTACCTGCCACATGTGTAGATGTATGCATCTGTAAGTATGCTCATATGTAGTTTAGGTTCATAGATCAAACCTCTAGGATTTGATCTCTGTCAAAGAGAACTGTGAGACAGTTTTGCCATAGATAGTAAACCCCAATGGAAACAACAATAATCCATAGTCATAACAACAAATAACCCCAACAGGAAACCCTCCAATAAACAGTGACAGCACAACAAGGAAATCAATCACAAGAGAACCCTCAGATCTGGACAGCAAGTAGATCAACCATAAGAGAACACTCAGATCTGTACAGCAAGTTAGATTAACCATAAGATTACCCTCACACAGAAATGGACAGTAAGTGGCATACACTCCACAAGTCTAGATAGCAAACCCTTCATTTAGCTAATAGCAAACCCTCACTCAAAAACTGTACAGCAAGGAAACATCCACAAGTAAACTCTCACTCAGATCTGGACAACAAGGTGAACACCACAAACAAACTCCCTCTACACAGAAATCTGGTCAGCACACTGAGAAACCCCCATAGGGGACTCAACACTCCATGCGGCAGCTAGAGGGAAGTATGAACAGCCAACGAGAGTGCCCAGAAAGAGGCTGCAGTACCTCCACACAATTCCGTGGCCCTGGAGAAGGAAATGGCACCCAAAGAGCAGGCCCGGCAGCTTAGAGGGAGGCTGATCTGAAGCAAGAGACAGGTCCAGCAGCCTAGAGAGAGGCAGATCTGATGCAAGGAGGCAGATCTGAAGCAAGACAGGTCCGGCAGCCTAGAGGCACCTCACAGCAACTCAACCAGCAACCTCAGCAAAAACTCCAAAGAGGAAAACTTCCAGCCAGCATAAAAACGCAGATCTGAACTTGTTAAGCAAACGGAAAGCCGCATCAACAAGAGGGAGGAGTCACTGAGGCAGCCACAGCAATTAGGGAGAAGAGAGAGTAAGTGTAGGTAGAATACTAGGGGGGTAGGGTCTTATTCATAGTTAGGGAGAGGGGTTAGGGTAATTAAATTTAAAAATAAATATTGACATTTAATTAATATAAATATTAATTAAATTGTCAATCAATATAAATTAAAACCCCAATCACATAAATAAAACCCTAATCCCATAAATAAAATTCTCATCACATAAAACAAGATCCCCATCACATAAAACAAGAGTGAAAGCAAAACAAAAAGGGGTTACCTTTTAAGACAAAGTCAAGGGGGGTTACATAATGACAAAACATGTCCACATGAGTCTCATACTGACCTATAAACTTTATCATCATTGTATAAGAGGGTACATCAATCAATGTGGTCATATCCATCTTCATAGGCACTCCTAGGTCTCATGGACCATCCCGAGAGAAAGGAAGAGGATCACACATCAACATATCTTGGCATTACACCAAGATCTACCTGGTCAAAGACCAGTTTGCCCCAGAACACATCTGGGGGCCCTATAACACATCTAGGGTCTAATCCACCAAGGTACAAGACCAAGGATCAACCCATGCATTAAGCAAGGGTTCCCTGGAAGACGTCCAGGGGCCCTAGACACATCTAGGGACTTATACCAACCACCAAGGAACACATCCAAGGTTCAATCCAAGCACTAAGCAAGGATTCCCTAGAACATAGCCAGAGGCCCTAGACACATCTAGGGGCTTATATTAACCACCAAGGATCTATCCAAGCACCGAGCAAGGATTCCCTAAACCACATCTAGGGACTTACTGCTTGGTCCAAGACCAAGAACCCCAGTCATATACTGGAGGCCCTCACTAGGGTCTTTTGCCATAGCTCTCACTGCTTGGTCTCATACCAAGAAACCCCATGAGTGTGTTGGGGCCCTAGTCCACAGCTAGGGTCTTTTCCATCCTCCGGAGAATGGCTCTTGCAGCTGCATTAATTTCAACAGTTATGGCAGGCTCCAAGGGCCTGGTTCTCACATTTTGAATACTTTGATACAAAGGTGTAAAAATGAGCAGATTTTCAGAGTTAAAATCAGCTTCTACATCTACGGTAAGTAGGCTGAACTTTTAAGCCAACAACAACTCTCATCCAGCTGAAGAGTCAGTGATTGAGATGGTAGTTGGTGAGAAGACTAGCTCTACATCAGCCACGTCAGTTACATGCTATGCAATCAGTGTTACTTCTCATTGGTGACAACTTCATAATCTTAGTTTGGGAGTTCATTTGACACGTGGCTGCAATAATTTTCAACACATTTAGTCCAGATATGTTTGTAGTCTAGGACAACCATTTGTTCTCCATATGAACATTAGACGGTGTTAGAATTAGCTTATAATAGTCATATGTTAATTTAGTATTATAGTTTAATAAAGTTAAGTTGTTAAAAAAGTGACTTACAATAATTAAGTCATGTGTCATATAATGTTAAGTTATTATTAAATTAAGTTATAGCTTAATCTAAGTCAGTGGTTCGTGTTTGTGATTGAATTCAGGGAATGAAATTCAAAAAAAGTCATGAGTGAAAAAAATGCAATAGTGTTCATCATAAGTTCAATAAAGACAATTAAACAAAATCCATTATAAGATCATATCAAACAAAAATACATACAAATATTTTTTGCTTCAAATTTGACACAAAATTATGTCAAATTGAATGTCAAGAGTTAAGACTGAATACGTACATACATACATACATATATGATTTTTTTATATTGTTTTAAGTTTAACAAAAAAACAAAGCTTAACATCCAAAAAAATCACCATACACAGTGACAAAGAGCTTAATATAATAGTGTCGTTGTACAGGATGTATGGGACATTGTATCCCTTTATGTATTGACATTCACACATTGAATAATCCAGTAATGTCTCTCTCATTTTCTCTCTTCTCCCTCTATGGGTATGTGCATTATCTAACACAATTTCCTTTATATCACAATTGCATGCAACCATTATGTGAGGTGGCAACAATATTTATACAGTACTATGTATACTATGCCGCAATGTTTTACTTTTATGCCTTCATGATATGGTCCATAGGTGAGCAAGACCCAAAGATTGATTACATCTGAAATGCATTTTTGACTTGGACTTCCTCTGAATCAAAGCACCCACTCTTTATGAAATTTCTTTTGAAACTCTTCTAGCAGAAACAGGCCTATATTTACACCTGGTAGAATTGGACACAATCAGGATACCAATTCTATATAGGGAAAGTTTGACGGATGTGGACAGCAAAAGGATACCCAGCAAAATCAGCAAAGAGGGCTTGAAGAAAATAATAAACAGATGGGAACTACAATGTAGAAATCGATTGGAAAGCTGGAATATGGTAGAAGAGATATGCCTGCTAGATTAAAAAATAGCTGGAAATCCACCTGCAAACCTTTTACAATAATGCCAAATAGAAAAGAAATGCAAAGAGAAAACGGCAATACTACATAGAGAACTTCACCCCAAACAGCGTAATCAAAGTACAAGAATATCTGAAAATAAACATACCGTGGAGAGAAAAACAAATACTAGCCCAATCAAGGACAATCTCACAAAGGTTAAGATGTGATACAGGAAACCTGAAGGAACCAATGAAATGGGAATGCAGAACATGCCAGGTATGCAGGAAAAGGGAGGTGGAGACGCAGCAACACTTCTTGCTTCACTATGAAGCATACTTCGCCACATCAGAAAAGGGTAAGCTAAGAAACAGTACATGCCCTTTCCAGCCCTGTGTGACACTTGCACACTTGCTGTCCGAGTGTGAGACACACATAGGACATGTGGTATGTGCAAGACACATGTCCCACGGGCCACACATGTCCAATAGTTGGGAAACCTAAAAAAAATTAAAAATTTTCCAAAAAAATCAAAAGCTTTGTGCAGATGTATCCTGATATGTGTTGGCTGTAGGTCTATTTTTTTAATGTTCAAAAGATTAACATCTTTATGTATTTAGCATCGGACAGGTACTTCCACATAGACTCGGTCTCTAGCATGTGGAAGTCGTCCATGATACCTCTCAGAACCTTAAGAAGTTCACTTTATGAGTCAATTATTAAAGTGAATGACCTTTCTAATTAATGTGAGTTTAATTAAGTTAAATGCGTAAGTATTTGACATTAGTAACTTAAGTGAGTTAATCTTAGCCATTAGATCTAAAGTGAGGGTAAGATTTAATCTCGGCCCTTGATCACCTTAGAGATCTAGGGTTTTGGATTTAGGGTTAACTCAACATTATAAAATGCAGCAGCCTAAGTGAGAGGATGAGACACACAAAGAGCACATATGAGCAAAGAGGGATTCTTTGCTCATGTGCTTGTGTCACACACTGAGTGGACAATGAGGAGATCTCATTGAGTGGGTGAAGAACAGTTCATCCAAGTGTGAGTGGGCAGGGCTGAGGAAGGGTGCAAAGGGGCAGCAAGGGAGATAGCTGTCAGGTGGGCTAGGCTATTGTTGCATTGTATTTCCTCTGAAGGGCCATTATCCCAAGACGGGAGGCCTGATTTTATAGCAATAAAATCAAACTCGGATCTGGTTTTCCCTTCGGGGTTTTTCTAGGGGTAATTACCTAGATATCTTGTGCAATGCGATTGGTTTCTGTTTTTATGCTTCCGCTGATTTATTCGTTAATAGCCTAGCTCTGATTTTAATTAATAAAGTGATTTTATTTGGGATTATTGGCTAGATGCTATGTTCCGATAATTTAATATGCTATCAAAGCTGCGGTTCTGAGAATCCAGATTTGCATGAGGTTATTCTACAATGAGAAAATTTTATTTGTCTACGGGAAAATTTAATTTTGCAGGCACAGGCTGTAGGGGTAAGAGAAAATTAAAAAATAATAATAATAAAAGGAGAATCGTACAGTACAATTGTTGTACGAGCCGTACGGATTGTACAGCGTACAGCCTTGCTGAGTATTGAGCCGTGTAGATCGAGCTGAGCGAATTGGCCAACAGAGAATCAAGCGGTTGCAATAGAGGACGAGAAGCGTGTTGAAGACGTCGTGTGGGTTGCTGGAGAGGTCGCACGGAGTATCTATAGGGATCATGGTCTGGTGGTGGAGGCCGCGCAAGCAGAGGAGGTGACGGCTGGGAAAGCCGTCATGCTACAACACGAAAGCCAAACGACGAAGGAGTTGAGGCCGAGCAGGATGTTGTAGCAGGCCATGGATGCAGTGTGGGAGAGTCGCACAGGACAGCAAGGTGGACAGAATAGTGGTCGGCTGATGTTTGACAGTCGTGGCAAGTGTAGCAGTCATTGGCTGCAAAAGGATGTGGAGCCGTCGGCTGAGGGGCAAATCCCACATGGAGCACAGGGCTCAGTAAGCAGCCACATGCTTCAAAACTATGGCAGAAGCAAGCAGCAGCGATGTGAAAGGAAATCGTGTGGGTGCGTAAGAGTAACAGTCGCCAAGTGAGCGCACGGACGATGGCTGAGGGAGCTACAGTCGATAGGTGTAGCTATGTGAACCACGCAGGCTGGGAGAAAGATCTAGCAGCGTGTAGTGACAGAAGGTGGAGGTGCACGGGCTGTGGGAGACAGCAGAAGGTGACAGCGCGTGGAATGTGCAGCGAAGCCAACCAACGAGTGAGTAGAAATTAGCAGCCGCTAGCCACCCAGACGGCCAGCAAGCTGCCAAGTCAATCGCAGGCAACCAAAGAAGACAGCCAAAGCTGCCCAGCAGCTAACCACAGGGGCCACAGAGCCAAGGCAGACGCCGAGCAGAGGTTCGTACAACGGGCAAGTACCACGAGCAGCGGGCAAGCACGCTGGGCAGTCGGCAAAACGGTCGAACAACGGGCAAAAATAGTCAAGCGGCGCCCAAAAAGGACTCGAGCAACCCAGAAAAGGACCCAAGGAGCAGCAGAAGGTTGCGGACAGCCCCAGGAAGCTTCTTCAAGCAAGGGTCTGGGTAACAGGCAACGTGTCTAGGCAGCGGACAACCTGTCCGAGCAATAGGAAGCGAGTCCCGAGCAAGGATCCAAGCAACCAATGGAAGTCTTCAAAAAAGGATTCGAGCGAGATGGCAGGGATAGATTTATGTTCAGAGGGAGCAGCCAATCAAGTGGATTGGAGAGCATCCATAGCAATGGATCTGATGACTAAGACAAAGCCACCTCCAAGTGGTGGAAGCACCTTCCTCGCTAAGAGAGAGTGTTGATGTATTTAGCATCGGACAGGTACTTCCACATAGGCTCGATGTCTAGCATGTGGAAGTCGTCCATGATACCTCTCAAAACCTTAGGAAGTTCACTTTATGAGTCAATTATTAAAGTGAATGACCTTTTTAATTAATTTGAGTTTAATTAAACTAAATGCCCAAGTATTTGGCATTAGTAACTTAAGTGAGTTAATCCTAGCCATTAGATCTTAAGTGAGGGTGAGATTTAATCTCAGCCCTTGATCACTTTAGAGATCTAGGGTTTTTTATCTAAGGTTAGCTCAACATTATAAAAGCAACCTAAGTGAGAGGATGAGACACACAGAGAACGCATAGGAGCAAAGAGGGATTCTTCACCCATGTGCTTCTGTCACACACTGAGTGGACAATGAGAAGATCTCATTGAGTGGGTGAAGAGCAGTTCATCCAAGTGTGAATGGGCACGGCTAAGGAAGGGTGCAAAGGGGCAGCAAAGGAGATAACAGCCAGGTGGGCTAGGCTATTGCTGCATTGTATTTCCTCTAAAAGACCATTATCCCAGGACAAGAGCCTTAAAATCAAACTCAAATCTGGTTTTCCCTTTGAGGTTTTTCGAGGGATAATTACCCACATATCTTGTGCAATGTGATTGGTTTATGTTTTTATGCTTTCACTGATTTATTCATTAATAACCGAGTTGTGTTTTTAATTAATAAAGTGATTTTATTCAAGATTATTAGCCGAGTGCTAGTTTCAGATAATTTAACATGTTGCAGGTCTATTTTCTTAATGTTCAAAAAATTAACATCTTTATGTCTATATTTTATTTGTAATTCTAATAACTTTTAATTATAAATATAATTTCATATACATACCTACATATATATATATATATACACACACACACACTGTTAGATTTTGGTATCACAGTGGTACTTCTTGTTGAAATATTGTAACTTCGAAGAATATTCTAATTATAATTGAGTTTTATCTTATAGATCAAATCCCCTTTTGTGGATTGGTCAAACCATATTTATATGGTGGTATTTGAGAAGTCGGCCCTTAGGGTTTAATAAAGTGGTTTTAACCACTATTGGGAGAAATTAGCCCTACCTGATGAAGAGACATAACCCTAGCACCTCCTCAACTAGTATTTATAAGTGAGGAGGGCACTTCATTTGTTCACTCACTCACTCACACGTCTAGTGCGCATCTTTTGAAGGAAGCTGCAGTTGCAAGAAGGAGAAGAGAGGCGCATGCTCAGTCCCAGGTTATTCTTGGTGGTTTGGTCTTTAGTCTTGGCATTGTATTGGCAATCTATTATTGAGGAAGTTTTTGTTGGGTTTTCTGCCCCATGAGGGTTTCCCAGGATCAAATGTTGTGTACCTTGTGATTGTGTTTCTTTCAGTGATCCTACTTATGTTGTTATGCTCTAGTAAATTGAAAAGAACTTAATAACAGCTCTAAATTTAACATGGTATCATAGCTTGACTGAATAGAGCACCTTTCACTGGGTATCCAAAAACGTCATTGTTGTCGTACAAGAAAATTAGGGCTTTATATTGGAAAGGAACTTCTGACTAAAAACCACATAGGGAAGTGTGCCCTAGCCTAGCGCATCATTTGGCAGCTTGAGCGCACCTTTTCAATGGCCAGAGCCTCCGAAAGGTTAAACCCTAGTTTTGACTAGTACTAGAAAACCAGAAAATCGAGAAACCAAAACCAATACCAGAAGTACCAGTC
Source organism: Picea engelmannii (assembly GCA_009831015.1). Taxonomy (NCBI): domain Eukaryota; kingdom Viridiplantae; phylum Streptophyta; class Pinopsida; order Pinales; family Pinaceae; genus Picea; species Picea engelmannii. The sequence goes on along the minus strand of ML797598.1, from coordinate 18,641 downwards.
CAAATTTGCACAGATCAAGTTTCAAGGGGTAAAACTTGAAATTTTTTAAAACAGACATCTCCAGCCTACTCGCCTCATCCCAGTGCATCTCCTGGTAACTTCAGATTCACTTTCTGAGCACTTTCAATTTTTGGTCATTTTCCTAGCCCCAGGTTAAGATGTCTGCAAGCACCAAGCTTGTTGACAAGTTAGAAGGTGTGGAAAACTTTCATGCCTGGAAGTACAAAATTGGACTCATTCTTGAACTGGAAAAATTCATAAAAGAAAATGTACCTGAACCCGAAGAAGATGCAGCCAAAGCAAAGTACAAGAAGGATATGATTAGGGCCAAAAGGATCATTGCAGACTCCATTAAAGATCACTTGATCCCTCAACTGTCTTCTAAAGATACTCCAAAAGAGATGTGATGCCCTAACCAGAATGTACGAAGGAAAGAACATTAACAAGAAGATGAACTTGAGAACCCAACTCAAGAATACAAAGATGCAAAAAGTGGAAACAGTTCAAGACTATTTCTCTAGGGTTACTCACTTCAAAGAACAGTTAGAAGCAATTGGAGATAACTTGGATGAAGATGAACTCATCATGACAACTCTTAATGGTCTCACAAGACCTCGGGATGCCTTCATACAAACCATCTGTGCAAGAAAAGAGTAAAGTTTCCTGACAAGACATGTGACATGTCTCCTGAGCTGGTAAAGTTTCATACATACTCACTAAGAGATAGTTTCCTGACGAGCTTGGGCTTTACCAAGAGTAAAGTTGATTCTAACCTTTACTTCAAGGTTATGAATGATGAACCAGTTATATTGTTGTTGTATGTGGGTAACTTATTCTTAACAGGAGA
>ML797598.1:0-17694 GCA_009831015.1 Picea engelmannii | reverse complement strand
GAGCTTACAAATTTCATACTTTCCATGAACGCCGATGACCCTCCAAGAGCTAAAAAAACCAGAATGTGTGCACAGATAGCAGCAAAGGTGGGCCAATGCATGAGATTAGCGCTTATTTATTCGCCATAAGCAAATTGTCCATTCGTTAATTGATAAACTTACTGTTTTCAGATTTCTGTGGTGAGGAGTTTCGCAGGTGTTAACGGGATTCATCATCAGGACTAATCGTCGAATGATTTCTGTGGTGAGGAAATACACAGTTGGTGTCATTTTCATCAACGTTTCGAATCCGAATCAGGATTCATCATCAGGACTAATCGTCGAATGATTTCTGTGGTGAGGAAATCCACAGTTGGTGTCATTTTCGTCATCGACGTTTCGAATCCGAATCGGGATTCATCATCAGGACTAATCGTCGAATGATTTCTGTGGTGAGGAAATCCACAGTTGGTGTCATTTTCGTCATCGACATTTCAAATCCGAATCGGGATTCATCATCAGGACTAATCGTCGAATGATTTCAGTGGTGAGGAAATCCACAGTTGGTGTCAATTTTGTCATCGACGTTTCGAATCCAAATCGGGATTCAACATCAGGACTAATCGTCGAATGATTTCTGTGGTGAGGAAATCCACAGTTGGTGTCATTTTCATCATCGACGTTTCGAATCCGAATCAGGATTCATCATCGTCGAATGATTTCTGTGTTGAGGAAATCCACAGTTGGTGTCATTTTCGTCATCGACGTTTCGAATCCAAATCGGGATTCATCATCAGGACTAATCGTCGAATGATTTTTGTGCTAAGGAAATCCACAGTTGGTGTCATTTTCGTCATCGACGTTTCGAATCCGAATCGGGATTCATCATCAGGACTAATCGTCAAATGATTTCTGTGGTGAAGAAATCCATAGTTGGTGTCATTTTCGTCATCGACGTTTCGAATCCGAATCGGGATTCATCATCAGGACTAATCGTCGAATGATTTATGTGGTGAGGAAATCCACAGTTGGTGTCATTTTCATCATCGACGTTGAGAATCCGAATCAAGATTCATCATCAGGACTAATCATCGAATGATTTCTCTGGAGAGGAAATCAACAGTTGGTGTCATTTTCGTCATCGACGTTTCGAATCCGAATTGGGATTCATCATCAGGACTAATCGTCGAATGATTTTTGTGGTGAGGAAATCCACAGTTGGTGTCATTTTCGTCATCGACATTTCGAATCCGAATCGGGATTCATCATCAGGACTAATCGTCGAAAGATTTATGTGGTCAGGAAATCCACAGTTGGTGTCATTTTCATCATCGACGTTTCGAATCCGAATTGGGATTCATCATCAGGACTAATCGTTGAATGATTTATGTGGTGAGGAAATCCACAGTTGGTGTCATTTTCGTCATCGACGTTTCGAATCCGAATCGGGATTCATCATCAACACTAATCGTCGAATGATTTATGGGGTGAGGAAATCGACAGTTGGTGTCAATTTCGTCATCGACGTTTCGAATCCGAATCGGGATTCATCATCGGGACTAATCGTCGAATGATTTCTGGGGTGAGGAAATCCACAGTTGGTGTCATTTTTGTCATCGACGTTTCGAATCCGAATCGAGATTCATCATCAAGACTAATCATCAAATGATTTATGTGGTGAGGAAATCCACAGTTGGTGTCATTTTCGTCATCGAAGTTTCAAATCCGAATAGGGATTCATCATCAGGACTAATTGTCGAATGATTTATGTGGTGAGGAAATCCACAGTTGGTGTCATTTTCGTCATCGACGTTTCGAATCCGAATCAGGATTCATCATCAGGACTAATCGTCAAATGATTTCTGTGGTGAGGAAATCCACGGTGTCATTTTCGTCATCGACGTTTCGAATCCGAATTGAGATTCATCATCAGGACTAATCATCGAATGATTTATGTGGGTGAGGAAATCCACAGTTGGTGTCATTTTCGTCATCGACATTTCAAATCCGAATCGGGATTCATCATCAGGACTAATCGTCGAATGATTCCTATGGTGAGGAAATCAACAGTTGGTGTCATTTTCGTCATCGACGTTTCGAATCCGAATCGGGATTCATCATCAGGACTAATCGTCGAATGATTTCTGTGGTGAGGAAATCCACAGTTGGTGTCATTTTCGTCATCTCAATGTTTCGAATCCGAATAGGGATTCATCATCAGGACTAATCGTCGAATGATTTCTGGGGTGAGGAAATCCACAGTTGGTGTCATTTTCGTCATCGACGTTTCGAATCCGAATCGAGATTCATCATCACGACTAATCGTCGAATGATTTCTATGGTCAGGAAATCCACAGTTGGTGTCATTTTCATGATCGACGTTTCGAATCCGAATCGGGATTCATCATCAGGACTAATCGTCGAATGATTTCTGTTGGGAGGAAATCCACAGTTGGTGTCATTTTCGTCATCGACGTTTCGAATCCGAATCGGGATTCATCATCAGGACTAATCATCGAATGATTTATGTGGTGAGGAAATCCACTATTGGTGTCATTTTCGTCATCGACGTTTTGAATCCGAATCGGGATTCATCATCAGGACTAATCGTCAAATGATTCCTATGGTGAGGAAATCAACAGTTGGTGTCATTTTCGTCATCGATGTTTCAAATCCAAATCGAGACTCATCATCAGGACTAATCGTCAAATGATTTTTGTGGTGAGCAAATCCACAGTTGGTGTCATTTTCGTCATCGACATTTCGAATCCGAATCGGGATTCATCATCAAGACTAATCGTCAAATGATTTCTGTGGTGAGGAAATCCAAAGTTGGTGTTATTTTCGTCATTGATGTTTCGAATCCAGATCGAGATTCATCATCAGGACTAATCATCGAATAATTTCTGGGGTGAGGAAATCCACAGTTGGTGTCATTTTCGTCATCGACGTTTCGAATCCGAATCGGGATTCATCATCAGCACTAATCGTCGAATGATTTTTGGGGTGAGGAAATCCACAGTTGGTGTCATTTTCGTCATCGACGTTTCGAATCCGAATCAGGATTCATCATCAGGACTAATCGTCGAATGATTTCTGTGGTGAGGAAATCCACAGTTGGTGTCATTTTCGTCATCGACGTTGAGAATCCGAATCGAGATTCATCATCAAGACTAATCGTCGATTTCTGTGATGAGGAAATCCACAGTTGGTGTCATTTTCGTCATCGATGTTGCAAATTCGAATCGAGATTCATCATTAGGACTAATCGTCGAATCCAAATCAGGATTCATCATCAGGACTAATCGTCGAATGATTTCTGTGGTGAGGAAATCCACAGTTGGTGTCATTTTCGTCATCGACGTTTCGAATCCGAATCGGGATTCATCATCAGGACTAATCGTCGAATGATTTCTATGGTGAGGAAATCCACAGTTGGTGTCATTTTCGTCATCGACGTTTCGAATCTGAATCGGGATTCATCATCAGGACTAATCGTCGAATCATTTCTGTGGTGAGGAAATGCACCGTTGGTGTCATTTTCGTCATCGATGTTTCGAATCCGAATTGGGATTCATCATCAGGACTAATCATCGAATGATTTATGTGGTGAGGAAATCCACAGTTGGTGTCATTTTCGTCATCGACGTTTCGAATCCGACTCGGGATTCATCATCAGGACTAATCGTCGAATGATTTATGTGGTGAGGAAATCCACAGTTGGTGTCATTTTTGTCATCGACGTTTCGAATCCGAATCGGGATTCATCATCAGGACTAATCGTCGAATGATTTCTATGGTGAGGAAATCCACAGTTGGTGTCATTTTCGTCATTGACGTTTCGAATGCGAATCGAGATTCATTATCGGGACTAATCGTCGAATGAGTTATGTGGTGAGGAAATCCATAGTCGGTGTCACTTTTGTCATCGACATTTCGAATCCGAATCGGGATTCATCATCAAGACTAATCGTTGAATGATTTCTGTGGTGAGGAAATCCACAATTGGTGTCATTTTCGTCATCGATGTTTCGAATCCGAATCGGGATTCATCATCAGGACTAATCGTCAAATGATTTCTGTGGTGAGGAAATCCACAGTTGGTGTCATTTTCGTCATTGACGTTTCGAATCTGAATCGAGATTCATCATCAGGACTAATCGTCGGATGATTTATGTGGTGAGGAAATCCACAGTTGGTGTCATTTTCGTCATCGACGTTTCGAATCCGAATCGGGATTCATCATCAAGACTAATCATCGAATGATTTCTGTGGTGAGGAAATCCACAGTTTGTGTCATTTTCGTCATCGATGTTTCGAATGCGAATAGGGATTCATCATCAGGACTAATCGTCGAATGATTTCTGTGGTGAGGAAATCCACAGTTGGTGTCATTTTCGTCATCAACGAAAATGGCACCAACTGTGGATTATCCGGATAACGCCTGCGAAAATAGATAATCTTGATATATGTTTATTCCCTTCTATAACATATTTCCTCGTATAGCCCAAGGGGTTAGCTCAACCAGTTGTTGCCAATGTTTCTAAGCATTTGGCTAGTTCTACATCAGCAGGTGCCCAAACTGAATCCCCTAGGTGAGGTACACTAGTCTACGCCTATGGTGTTCACTAAGGATGCCAACTACAAATGTGGGAAGCATCCCCCTTGGGTTTCCCTGCAAGGTTTTCCTTGGAAAAATACACTTTTCCACATATATGTTATCTTTTGCATATTTAAATAATTTAAAACTTATATAAGCATCCATCGGGCTGTGGTCTGGCAGTAACTTGGAGAGGTTGTTCTGACACCGACCCATGTTCAAATCCTCACAGGCATGCTCCTCTCTTGCATGGGGTTTGTTGGATGTGGCTATTGATTATATTGAATATTACTGATGTAGCCTTCAAGCAGATTATTGTAATGGCGCTGGTAAGGTACCAGCAAACCCTATTCTTCACTCAAGTGTGTGAGGGTGGGTCAAGCTTATTTGCGGGTTTACCGTCCGTTAAAAAACAGGTTCCCATTTAAAAACATAAATATATAAAAAAATTAAGCTTATATTATAAGTTATGTATTTAAAAATATATATATATAAGTAAATTGGGTTTAGTTTCTGTGGTTGGAAGAAATGATTGTTATCCTCCTCACCCGGTTTCAATTCCTGCAAGTGATATGTTACGCTCATAACAAGTATATTGTTGTAATGGCTTTGGGCCCATTGTTGACTGGCCTTGTGCCCTGAAGATTCTAGGGTTTACCCTGGATACCATCCTCTAAATGAGGGGAAGTACTCTGGGGTTTTCCCCAGGCTTTGTAACCTGGAAAAATACACACACACACGAGGTTAAATGGAAAATTTTATCAATTGTTTTTGAACTGATGATTCTTTTCCGAATTACATTGTTGCCAAATTCAAACACAAACAGAAACCAGGTGACTTTGGATTCAGGCATTCATTGCTGTAAAAGGGAACGCCCTCCCTTTCTGCTATAGTGACCTATTGCATGTGTAAATTCCTTAATCTGAATAAGGGTAGCCTACAAAATTCTACATTTTGGAGACAGCAACCCAGTCTAGGAATGCAACAATCTGAGCAGCAACATACAGATATCCGACTTTTTCAGTAGTCCCATCATTTCTGTTGCACTGCTGGTATATACTTTGTAGTATAACGATTCTACTACACAATGTGGTCTGTGACCAAACACCTTACCTCTGAAATTTCAGTAACCAACCTGTTTCTCCCTTAGCTGACATGAAGACTGTGACTGTATATATAATGTAAATACTGCATCACTTACTAAGTTACTTCATTTTAGGATTCCCCTTTTGAGTGGCTAATATGGAAGACATTATGGCCGGTTGCTCAGTAAATTGTCAGATATTACTACACATGATATATCGTTATCGTTTATTGATGACAGATTCATTTCCATCTGTTAGAGATAGAACTTAGCTTTTAGTCGCCATATGTTATTTTGTAATATAGTTTAATAAAATTAAATTGTAATAAAATGGCTTAATTTAATTAAATCACATTATAACCAATGTTAATTTATTATTAGGTTAAGATATAGCTTAATATAATAAGGTAGTTGTACAGGATTTACAGATCATTATTTCCCTTTATGTATTGACAGTTTCACACACTGAATAATCAAGTATATCTCTCATTTTCTGTCTCTTCTCTCTCTGAAGCTCGATCTACTTTTTAGTCCCATTGACCTACTTATTTTGGTCATTCATTGGACATTAATAATATTATCTTCTCTCATCTTATCTCTGTAAGTACTAAGTATTATGTCATTCTGTAGGTGTATTATCTGACATGGTATCAGAGCCTGGTGTGGTGGTATCCGGGAGACAGTGAAGGTTGAGGAAGAGACCAAGGGACTGCGAGCACATAACACAGAACTAGGCTGGAGGAAATCCGTACCTGTTGGAGCAGATTCAAAGGACAAAGAATAATACAGCACCGAGACACACAGAGAGAGGCACCCACAGCAAATCAGAGCTAAGTCTGCATTTTTTGATATATTAAAAGTTATAAAAGAAAAAAAGAGAGAAATTTTAATTATTTTAAAGGAGTTTAAGTTAGAAACTCAGGAAACATGAGAAATGAAAGTAAATTGATGGGAGGAAAAATACAGTAAATACAATACAAGGACTTCTGCAACGCCATGTTTCCCTGACAGTTGGTTTCTGCTCATGGCAACAAAGCATCTCTCACAAAGTTGTCATGTTTCCCCAACAGTGGCTGACAACCCTGACAGTTGCAGAAGATCCCATGTGCAGTGAGCAGGAGTGGTGGTGACAGACACCCGAGCAGGAGGGGGGATTAGCATGAACCCTGACAGACTCACCACGTATGTGTGCACAGGAGATATATCGATGGATGGTTCAGACTCCAGAGAACAACAGTACATTCTTCTGACAGGCACAACAAGGGTGTATACACACAGAAAGTGGGCAATCCATAGCAGACATGCACAGCCACAGATGCCACATAACCCTCCGGCTTGACAGACACCCAATAATAATGACACCCAACAATCACAGGTTGCAGGGAGATCGGTTCAGACCCCCAGCACAGAGGTCTGAAGAGTAATTCACAAAATTCAGAGGCTGGTTTTTCGGGCAGCAGTATTAGTCTGTAACTCCCAAAAATTTCTAGAGTTCATGGGCCGACAGATCCCTTGTCTGTTGAGTACAGAAACAGAGATGCAGACAAAGCTACCTCCGTGCAGAAAATTCTGCCTGACCAACAGCAGGTGCGAAATTCGAATAGACTTGCAGTACTGTGCAGCATGAACGCAAAGCACACAATAGCGATTCATTCTAGGTTTGTTTATTTGCAATAGTGTGTTTATTGAAAGAATTTATTTTCCTATGGGAGGTGTGTTGGGTAGAGGAATCTTTTTTTGTGTATACTGGGCAGAGAAGAATCTTGGTTGTGTGGACAGGAATGGTTGGTTTGTAGTCTACAGTGCCCAGTTGGTGGCTGTGGAGGCTTTAATTTTTGGAATTCTGATGTTGACGTTATTACAGTGTTTGATGATTCCAGAGTATGGGTTCATGTGTAGATAGGTACCCACAAACAGTGTGGAGAAAGTGGCAGCAAATTCAAGGTGGCAGAGAAGACTGGAAGGAATTCTGAGTGCAGCAGCAGTACATCACAGTCGGAAGAAGCTCGACAGTTAGAGCAGAGAAGAGGTAAGTAGTTTGAGTATTGAATTTTTCTTTTGGCAGAATTTTCAATGAAGATTCAGACCTGGCATTGTGGTGGAAACTGATTGTGGGCCACATGAGACAAATCTGGGAAGCACATCTTGGTGCTTGGATGCAGCCACTGGGCTACGAGACTATAGGACAATAGAATAGAGAACAACAAAAGAAAGCTTTGCTGGAAGGTTGGCAAGGAAAGTTGCCAGACTAGACATATAGCTCAAGGAGGACAAGTGCAGAATGTTGTGCAATCGTCATGTGTTGTGCAAGTAGACAGGAGGCAGGAGATGCAATGAATGATTCAGAAGCAGGAAAAGGACAGGCTTGAAGATGTAAAAGAAGATAAGATAATTTTATTAATGTCTGACTAATGACCACAAAAGTAGGTCAAAGGGACTGCCAAGTACAATGATGTCAAATGCAGGAGTACCAAAAGGTCTCCTATAAAAGGCGATATGCAGAAAGTAAAGTGCAATAAGGTAGATTAGTCAAAAGTGAGACCTACCCCGAGGTATGAAGAACCCTCGGCCCCGAGCTCAGATACCTGCGCTGATGATGGGGTATATCGTAAGAGAAGAAGATCTAAGGACAAGAGGAACCGGAAGTAAGGAAGTAGATCTGTAATGGAATCGATCCATCTCTCCTACCATCCGAGGCCGAATGAAGAAAGCTGAGTATAGTTTGTTGTCCCGAGGTCGACCTGGTGGGGTGACTGGATCATCCACTGCACTGCTGACTGGTAGAGGTAGTGCACCGACGAGGTCTGGGGGATCTCATCCATCTCCTGGGAGGGGATCTGGTCTGGCCATGTCACTGGAATCTAGTGATGAAGGAAAAAGTGGAACGCCAGATAAAGAAGGTGAGCATCATGTTCAGTAGGTTGATGTTGATTTGGTCTCTGCAGATTTGTTTGTTGTTTCAAATGTTGTTGAGCCCCAGGTTGATGAAGAAGAACATAAGGATGAGTGGAGGAAAGCACTCATGATTCCTACTGCAAAGCTAAAGGCTTCTACTACAAAGCTGGATGTATTCAATGCATTGCCAGCCATGGTAAAGCCATATGTCTGGTGGATGGATGGAAAGATGACACAGGGGTCGTGGATCAGCCACAGGAAGTGCAATTTGCAGGTGTGGATGAAATTCTTCACAAGTTATTGTTAGAATTAGGGAAAATAGAAAAACAATATACTTTTAAAAAATTTCTATCCACTAGATCGGCATAGAAGATAAACAGTTCTGAAACAAACAATATTTTTGAGTATAAAATAAACTATAACTTACCTCCAAAATCAATGAGAGGTGTACCTGCCACATGTGTAGATGTATGCATCTGTAAGTATGCTCATATGTAGTTTAGGTTCATAGATCAAACCTCTAGGATTTGATCTCTGTCAAAGAGAACTGTGAGACAGTTTTGCCATAGATAGTAAACCCCAATGGAAACAACAATAATCCATAGTCATAACAACAAATAACCCCAACAGGAAACCCTCCAATAAACAGTGACAGCACAACAAGGAAATCAATCACAAGAGAACCCTCAGATCTGGACAGCAAGTAGATCAACCATAAGAGAACACTCAGATCTGTACAGCAAGTTAGATTAACCATAAGATTACCCTCACACAGAAATGGACAGTAAGTGGCATACACTCCACAAGTCTAGATAGCAAACCCTTCATTTAGCTAATAGCAAACCCTCACTCAAAAACTGTACAGCAAGGAAACATCCACAAGTAAACTCTCACTCAGATCTGGACAACAAGGTGAACACCACAAACAAACTCCCTCTACACAGAAATCTGGTCAGCACACTGAGAAACCCCCATAGGGGACTCAACACTCCATGCGGCAGCTAGAGGGAAGTATGAACAGCCAACGAGAGTGCCCAGAAAGAGGCTGCAGTACCTCCACACAATTCCGTGGCCCTGGAGAAGGAAATGGCACCCAAAGAGCAGGCCCGGCAGCTTAGAGGGAGGCTGATCTGAAGCAAGAGACAGGTCCAGCAGCCTAGAGAGAGGCAGATCTGATGCAAGGAGGCAGATCTGAAGCAAGACAGGTCCGGCAGCCTAGAGGCACCTCACAGCAACTCAACCAGCAACCTCAGCAAAAACTCCAAAGAGGAAAACTTCCAGCCAGCATAAAAACGCAGATCTGAACTTGTTAAGCAAACGGAAAGCCGCATCAACAAGAGGGAGGAGTCACTGAGGCAGCCACAGCAATTAGGGAGAAGAGAGAGTAAGTGTAGGTAGAATACTAGGGGGGTAGGGTCTTATTCATAGTTAGGGAGAGGGGTTAGGGTAATTAAATTTAAAAATAAATATTGACATTTAATTAATATAAATATTAATTAAATTGTCAATCAATATAAATTAAAACCCCAATCACATAAATAAAACCCTAATCCCATAAATAAAATTCTCATCACATAAAACAAGATCCCCATCACATAAAACAAGAGTGAAAGCAAAACAAAAAGGGGTTACCTTTTAAGACAAAGTCAAGGGGGGTTACATAATGACAAAACATGTCCACATGAGTCTCATACTGACCTATAAACTTTATCATCATTGTATAAGAGGGTACATCAATCAATGTGGTCATATCCATCTTCATAGGCACTCCTAGGTCTCATGGACCATCCCGAGAGAAAGGAAGAGGATCACACATCAACATATCTTGGCATTACACCAAGATCTACCTGGTCAAAGACCAGTTTGCCCCAGAACACATCTGGGGGCCCTATAACACATCTAGGGTCTAATCCACCAAGGTACAAGACCAAGGATCAACCCATGCATTAAGCAAGGGTTCCCTGGAAGACGTCCAGGGGCCCTAGACACATCTAGGGACTTATACCAACCACCAAGGAACACATCCAAGGTTCAATCCAAGCACTAAGCAAGGATTCCCTAGAACATAGCCAGAGGCCCTAGACACATCTAGGGGCTTATATTAACCACCAAGGATCTATCCAAGCACCGAGCAAGGATTCCCTAAACCACATCTAGGGACTTACTGCTTGGTCCAAGACCAAGAACCCCAGTCATATACTGGAGGCCCTCACTAGGGTCTTTTGCCATAGCTCTCACTGCTTGGTCTCATACCAAGAAACCCCATGAGTGTGTTGGGGCCCTAGTCCACAGCTAGGGTCTTTTCCATCCTCCGGAGAATGGCTCTTGCAGCTGCATTAATTTCAACAGTTATGGCAGGCTCCAAGGGCCTGGTTCTCACATTTTGAATACTTTGATACAAAGGTGTAAAAATGAGCAGATTTTCAGAGTTAAAATCAGCTTCTACATCTACGGTAAGTAGGCTGAACTTTTAAGCCAACAACAACTCTCATCCAGCTGAAGAGTCAGTGATTGAGATGGTAGTTGGTGAGAAGACTAGCTCTACATCAGCCACGTCAGTTACATGCTATGCAATCAGTGTTACTTCTCATTGGTGACAACTTCATAATCTTAGTTTGGGAGTTCATTTGACACGTGGCTGCAATAATTTTCAACACATTTAGTCCAGATATGTTTGTAGTCTAGGACAACCATTTGTTCTCCATATGAACATTAGACGGTGTTAGAATTAGCTTATAATAGTCATATGTTAATTTAGTATTATAGTTTAATAAAGTTAAGTTGTTAAAAAAGTGACTTACAATAATTAAGTCATGTGTCATATAATGTTAAGTTATTATTAAATTAAGTTATAGCTTAATCTAAGTCAGTGGTTCGTGTTTGTGATTGAATTCAGGGAATGAAATTCAAAAAAAGTCATGAGTGAAAAAAATGCAATAGTGTTCATCATAAGTTCAATAAAGACAATTAAACAAAATCCATTATAAGATCATATCAAACAAAAATACATACAAATATTTTTTGCTTCAAATTTGACACAAAATTATGTCAAATTGAATGTCAAGAGTTAAGACTGAATACGTACATACATACATACATATATGATTTTTTTATATTGTTTTAAGTTTAACAAAAAAACAAAGCTTAACATCCAAAAAAATCACCATACACAGTGACAAAGAGCTTAATATAATAGTGTCGTTGTACAGGATGTATGGGACATTGTATCCCTTTATGTATTGACATTCACACATTGAATAATCCAGTAATGTCTCTCTCATTTTCTCTCTTCTCCCTCTATGGGTATGTGCATTATCTAACACAATTTCCTTTATATCACAATTGCATGCAACCATTATGTGAGGTGGCAACAATATTTATACAGTACTATGTATACTATGCCGCAATGTTTTACTTTTATGCCTTCATGATATGGTCCATAGGTGAGCAAGACCCAAAGATTGATTACATCTGAAATGCATTTTTGACTTGGACTTCCTCTGAATCAAAGCACCCACTCTTTATGAAATTTCTTTTGAAACTCTTCTAGCAGAAACAGGCCTATATTTACACCTGGTAGAATTGGACACAATCAGGATACCAATTCTATATAGGGAAAGTTTGACGGATGTGGACAGCAAAAGGATACCCAGCAAAATCAGCAAAGAGGGCTTGAAGAAAATAATAAACAGATGGGAACTACAATGTAGAAATCGATTGGAAAGCTGGAATATGGTAGAAGAGATATGCCTGCTAGATTAAAAAATAGCTGGAAATCCACCTGCAAACCTTTTACAATAATGCCAAATAGAAAAGAAATGCAAAGAGAAAACGGCAATACTACATAGAGAACTTCACCCCAAACAGCGTAATCAAAGTACAAGAATATCTGAAAATAAACATACCGTGGAGAGAAAAACAAATACTAGCCCAATCAAGGACAATCTCACAAAGGTTAAGATGTGATACAGGAAACCTGAAGGAACCAATGAAATGGGAATGCAGAACATGCCAGGTATGCAGGAAAAGGGAGGTGGAGACGCAGCAACACTTCTTGCTTCACTATGAAGCATACTTCGCCACATCAGAAAAGGGTAAGCTAAGAAACAGTACATGCCCTTTCCAGCCCTGTGTGACACTTGCACACTTGCTGTCCGAGTGTGAGACACACATAGGACATGTGGTATGTGCAAGACACATGTCCCACGGGCCACACATGTCCAATAGTTGGGAAACCTAAAAAAAATTAAAAATTTTCCAAAAAAATCAAAAGCTTTGTGCAGATGTATCCTGATATGTGTTGGCTGTAGGTCTATTTTTTTAATGTTCAAAAGATTAACATCTTTATGTATTTAGCATCGGACAGGTACTTCCACATAGACTCGGTCTCTAGCATGTGGAAGTCGTCCATGATACCTCTCAGAACCTTAAGAAGTTCACTTTATGAGTCAATTATTAAAGTGAATGACCTTTCTAATTAATGTGAGTTTAATTAAGTTAAATGCGTAAGTATTTGACATTAGTAACTTAAGTGAGTTAATCTTAGCCATTAGATCTAAAGTGAGGGTAAGATTTAATCTCGGCCCTTGATCACCTTAGAGATCTAGGGTTTTGGATTTAGGGTTAACTCAACATTATAAAATGCAGCAGCCTAAGTGAGAGGATGAGACACACAAAGAGCACATATGAGCAAAGAGGGATTCTTTGCTCATGTGCTTGTGTCACACACTGAGTGGACAATGAGGAGATCTCATTGAGTGGGTGAAGAACAGTTCATCCAAGTGTGAGTGGGCAGGGCTGAGGAAGGGTGCAAAGGGGCAGCAAGGGAGATAGCTGTCAGGTGGGCTAGGCTATTGTTGCATTGTATTTCCTCTGAAGGGCCATTATCCCAAGACGGGAGGCCTGATTTTATAGCAATAAAATCAAACTCGGATCTGGTTTTCCCTTCGGGGTTTTTCTAGGGGTAATTACCTAGATATCTTGTGCAATGCGATTGGTTTCTGTTTTTATGCTTCCGCTGATTTATTCGTTAATAGCCTAGCTCTGATTTTAATTAATAAAGTGATTTTATTTGGGATTATTGGCTAGATGCTATGTTCCGATAATTTAATATGCTATCAAAGCTGCGGTTCTGAGAATCCAGATTTGCATGAGGTTATTCTACAATGAGAAAATTTTATTTGTCTACGGGAAAATTTAATTTTGCAGGCACAGGCTGTAGGGGTAAGAGAAAATTAAAAAATAATAATAATAAAAGGAGAATCGTACAGTACAATTGTTGTACGAGCCGTACGGATTGTACAGCGTACAGCCTTGCTGAGTATTGAGCCGTGTAGATCGAGCTGAGCGAATTGGCCAACAGAGAATCAAGCGGTTGCAATAGAGGACGAGAAGCGTGTTGAAGACGTCGTGTGGGTTGCTGGAGAGGTCGCACGGAGTATCTATAGGGATCATGGTCTGGTGGTGGAGGCCGCGCAAGCAGAGGAGGTGACGGCTGGGAAAGCCGTCATGCTACAACACGAAAGCCAAACGACGAAGGAGTTGAGGCCGAGCAGGATGTTGTAGCAGGCCATGGATGCAGTGTGGGAGAGTCGCACAGGACAGCAAGGTGGACAGAATAGTGGTCGGCTGATGTTTGACAGTCGTGGCAAGTGTAGCAGTCATTGGCTGCAAAAGGATGTGGAGCCGTCGGCTGAGGGGCAAATCCCACATGGAGCACAGGGCTCAGTAAGCAGCCACATGCTTCAAAACTATGGCAGAAGCAAGCAGCAGCGATGTGAAAGGAAATCGTGTGGGTGCGTAAGAGTAACAGTCGCCAAGTGAGCGCACGGACGATGGCTGAGGGAGCTACAGTCGATAGGTGTAGCTATGTGAACCACGCAGGCTGGGAGAAAGATCTAGCAGCGTGTAGTGACAGAAGGTGGAGGTGCACGGGCTGTGGGAGACAGCAGAAGGTGACAGCGCGTGGAATGTGCAGCGAAGCCAACCAACGAGTGAGTAGAAATTAGCAGCCGCTAGCCACCCAGACGGCCAGCAAGCTGCCAAGTCAATCGCAGGCAACCAAAGAAGACAGCCAAAGCTGCCCAGCAGCTAACCACAGGGGCCACAGAGCCAAGGCAGACGCCGAGCAGAGGTTCGTACAACGGGCAAGTACCACGAGCAGCGGGCAAGCACGCTGGGCAGTCGGCAAAACGGTCGAACAACGGGCAAAAATAGTCAAGCGGCGCCCAAAAAGGACTCGAGCAACCCAGAAAAGGACCCAAGGAGCAGCAGAAGGTTGCGGACAGCCCCAGGAAGCTTCTTCAAGCAAGGGTCTGGGTAACAGGCAACGTGTCTAGGCAGCGGACAACCTGTCCGAGCAATAGGAAGCGAGTCCCGAGCAAGGATCCAAGCAACCAATGGAAGTCTTCAAAAAAGGATTCGAGCGAGATGGCAGGGATAGATTTATGTTCAGAGGGAGCAGCCAATCAAGTGGATTGGAGAGCATCCATAGCAATGGATCTGATGACTAAGACAAAGCCACCTCCAAGTGGTGGAAGCACCTTCCTCGCTAAGAGAGAGTGTTGATGTATTTAGCATCGGACAGGTACTTCCACATAGGCTCGATGTCTAGCATGTGGAAGTCGTCCATGATACCTCTCAAAACCTTAGGAAGTTCACTTTATGAGTCAATTATTAAAGTGAATGACCTTTTTAATTAATTTGAGTTTAATTAAACTAAATGCCCAAGTATTTGGCATTAGTAACTTAAGTGAGTTAATCCTAGCCATTAGATCTTAAGTGAGGGTGAGATTTAATCTCAGCCCTTGATCACTTTAGAGATCTAGGGTTTTTTATCTAAGGTTAGCTCAACATTATAAAAGCAACCTAAGTGAGAGGATGAGACACACAGAGAACGCATAGGAGCAAAGAGGGATTCTTCACCCATGTGCTTCTGTCACACACTGAGTGGACAATGAGAAGATCTCATTGAGTGGGTGAAGAGCAGTTCATCCAAGTGTGAATGGGCACGGCTAAGGAAGGGTGCAAAGGGGCAGCAAAGGAGATAACAGCCAGGTGGGCTAGGCTATTGCTGCATTGTATTTCCTCTAAAAGACCATTATCCCAGGACAAGAGCCTTAAAATCAAACTCAAATCTGGTTTTCCCTTTGAGGTTTTTCGAGGGATAATTACCCACATATCTTGTGCAATGTGATTGGTTTATGTTTTTATGCTTTCACTGATTTATTCATTAATAACCGAGTTGTGTTTTTAATTAATAAAGTGATTTTATTCAAGATTATTAGCCGAGTGCTAGTTTCAGATAATTTAACATGTTGCAGGTCTATTTTCTTAATGTTCAAAAAATTAACATCTTTATGTCTATATTTTATTTGTAATTCTAATAACTTTTAATTATAAATATAATTTCATATACATACCTACATATATATATATATATACACACACACACACTGTTAGATTTTGGTATCACAGTGGTACTTCTTGTTGAAATATTGTAACTTCGAAGAATATTCTAATTATAATTGAGTTTTATCTTATAGATCAAATCCCCTTTTGTGGATTGGTCAAACCATATTTATATGGTGGTATTTGAGAAGTCGGCCCTTAGGGTTTAATAAAGTGGTTTTAACCACTATTGGGAGAAATTAGCCCTACCTGATGAAGAGACATAACCCTAGCACCTCCTCAACTAGTATTTATAAGTGAGGAGGGCACTTCATTTGTTCACTCACTCACTCACACGTCTAGTGCGCATCTTTTGAAGGAAGCTGCAGTTGCAAGAAGGAGAAGAGAGGCGCATGCTCAGTCCCAGGTTATTCTTGGTGGTTTGGTCTTTAGTCTTGGCATTGTATTGGCAATCTATTATTGAGGAAGTTTTTGTTGGGTTTTCTGCCCCATGAGGGTTTCCCAGGATCAAATGTTGTGTACCTTGTGATTGTGTTTCTTTCAGTGATCCTACTTATGTTGTTATGCTCTAGTAAATTGAAAAGAACTTAATAACAGCTCTAAATTTAACATGGTATCATAGCTTGACTGAATAGAGCACCTTTCACTGGGTATCCAAAAACGTCATTGTTGTCGTACAAGAAAATTAGGGCTTTATATTGGAAAGGAACTTCTGACTAAAAACCACATAGGGAAGTGTGCCCTAGCCTAGCGCATCATTTGGCAGCTTGAGCGCACCTTTTCAATGGCCAGAGCCTCCGAAAGGTTAAACCCTAGTTTTGACTAGTACTAGAAAACCAGAAAATCGAGAAACCAAAACCAATACCAGAAGTACCAGTCCAAATTTGCACAGATCAAGTTTCAAGGGGTAAAACTTGAAATTTTTTAAAACAGACATCTCCAGCCTACTCGCCTCATCCCAGTGCATCTCCTGGTAACTTCAGATTCACTTTCTGAGCACTTTCAATTTTTGGTCATTTTCCTAGCCCCAGGTTAAGATGTCTGCAAGCACCAAGCTTGTTGACAAGTTAGAAGGTGTGGAAAACTTTCATGCCTGGAAGTACAAAATTGGACTCATTCTTGAACTGGAAAAATTCATAAAAGAAAATGTACCTGAACCCGAAGAAGATGCAGCCAAAGCAAAGTACAAGAAGGATATGATTAGGGCCAAAAGGATCATTGCAGACTCCATTAAAGATCACTTGATCCCTCAACTGTCTTCTAAAGATACTCCAAAAGAGATGTGATGCCCTAACCAGAATGTACGAAGGAAAGAACATTAACAAGAAGATGAACTTGAGAACCCAACTCAAGAATACAAAGATGCAAAAAGTGGAAACAGTTCAAGACTATTTCTCTAGGGTTACTCACTTCAAAGAACAGTTAGAAGCAATTGGAGATAACTTGGATGAAGATGAACTCATCATGACAACTCTTAATGGTCTCACAAGACCTCGGGATGCCTTCATACAAACCATCTGTGCAAGAAAAGAGTAAAGTTTCCTGACAAGACATGTGACATGTCTCCTGAGCTGGTAAAGTTTCATACATACTCACTAAGAGATAGTTTCCTGACGAGCTTGGGCTTTACCAAGAGTAAAGTTGATTCTAACCTTTACTTCAAGGTTATGAATGATGAACCAGTTATATTGTTGTTGTATGTGGGTAACTTATTCTTAACAGGAGA
>ML797597.1:354387-410526 GCA_009831015.1 Picea engelmannii | reverse complement strand
AGCATAACAATGCATAGAATTCCTTGAGAAAGTGATGGTTATTCATGGATTTTTATAGCCTAGCATTGGGTGTTTATGTAACCTCTTTGGAGTGTGAAAAGGGGCTCTTTAGGGCTCAATTAGGTCTTTGACCAGCCCACCATGCGGATTGAGCTCAGATTTGGTGTCAAATCGACTTGGGAGATGATCCATTAGTGGTTGGGAGGCCGACCAATTTCAATAAATGCATCGTTTAGCAGGTGCACGGGTTTTTCTCCCAACAGTTGCACATCGTGCGTGCATGCGCATATTGTACGTTGCTGTTACGCGCATATGCGCGCGCACCCCGGTTCTGTAAAGTGCCCTTCAATTTTTTGGTCATTTTGTATAGTTTTTTTACCCTTTTACCATGCTGTGGAATTCATCTTGTGCCGTGAATAACTTCTTTCCTGTTTTGACGATGCGGAGTTCTTGTCACCATGTGTGGACAAAATTTCAGTGATAACAGTTACCTTGAAACCAGTTTCAAACCACCTTTTTATATATAAAAAAAAACAATCATAAAACCCTCAAAACACGTTTGCAATAAATCAATGATGCCCTAGCTTGCGCTTAGAAGTCGAGTGCAACTTTAGGGACTAACAATAGGTTTTCAAAGATGGCACACTTTATCCCTTGCCAAAGGACAAGTGATGCAACACATGTTTCTAACTTGTATTTCAAGGAAGTTGTGAGACTTCATGGATTTCCCAGGAGTATTGTTTCAGATAAGGATACCAAATTTGTTGGTCATTTCTAGAGAACATTGTGGAAGAAGCTAGGAACATAACTATCCTTTAGTTTTTCATATCACCCTCAAATGGATGGATAGACTGAAGTGGTGAATTGAAGTTTAGGAGATTTTCTCAGAAGTTTGGTCACTGAACATCATAGTCAGTGGGATCAGATTCTAGCACAAGCGGAGTTTGCATACAATGACTCAGTGAACAGAAGTATCGAGAATATACCATTTAAGATCGTGTATGGAATGAATATGAGAGGAGTGCAATATTTAAGATACCTAGAGAAAAGTGAATTTAGAAGCGTTGGAGCCGAAGACTTCATTGCATAAAAGCAGGAGATATTCAGATCAAAGAGTATCCGAAGAGGAGAAGCAGTGAATATAAACACAGAGTTGA
Organism: Picea engelmannii; assembly: GCA_009831015.1. Taxonomy (NCBI): domain Eukaryota; kingdom Viridiplantae; phylum Streptophyta; class Pinopsida; order Pinales; family Pinaceae; genus Picea; species Picea engelmannii. The sequence continues at coordinate 409,369 of ML797597.1, read as the reverse complement.
TCGAAATAGGAGGACCCTTCAATTTGAATTTGGATATCAAGTTCTATCACATCTTAGGAAGGAGATTTTCCCAAGGGGAACATATAATAAACTGAAGTTGAAGAAGATAGGACCGTGCAAAATCCTAAGAAAATTTGGTGAGAATTCTTATGAGTTAGAGATACCAGAAGATGTGGGTATATCGCCCATATTCAACACCACTTACCTGTATCCTTATAGGGAACATGGAACCAGAGGTTCCAAAGATAAGGAAGATATCCAGTGGAAAAATCAGATGCCTGTAGTAGAGAGGCCGCAGATGGAGGAGATTGTAGATCGACAAATTGGTAAGAATACCAGGAGGAAAACATATTTTGAGTATTTAGTAAAGTGGAAGGGACGCCTAACAAAATATGTTAGTTGGGTAAGAAAAGCGGACATCTAGAAGCATGGAAGATTAGTGCAAGATATCATGGACATGAGTCCATGAATTTTTCAACCAGAGGAGTATGATGCAGGAGCATCAGCAACAAAGCACAAGCGAAGGACAACTAAGCGCCCAACAGGCATTTTGAAGAATTTTAAATTTTGAAAAAGGTGTATCACGGAAATCTTTTGAAAGGAATTGTAATTAAAGAACATCTTTAATGCCATGGAGATGGATGATTTCATGAGGAAATCAAAGAATGTATTTTCTTTTAATGAGGCTTAGTGCAGTGCAAATTCGATGTGTTCGATCTTATCTATCTGTCACAAATATTTATTGTAATAAATTCTAGTTGTTGATAGATTTTAATTCGATAGGATAGATCTAGAATAGTTGGAGGGAAAAGAGCTCGAAAATCCCCTCTTGTATAAATCTTTGTATTGTTTCCAAGTAGAGTTTGTTGAAAGGTTGTTGATAGTCGATAGTTGAGAGCTGCCGAGAAGCAATATATGACTACATGTATACTTCAGTTGAATAAATATAACAAAAGGAGTATTGTCCCAAATGTTTGGTGTTGTTGCATCTACTTGAATGAATGAATGGTAGACATTTTGTTATTTACAATTCTCTATTATTTCTTGTTCTTGTGTTTATGTGTGCATTTACATGGTTGAGTGTATGAATATATGAATCTTTAGATAAGTTTCAATTGTTTCTCTTCTATGAGAAAGTGCAAGTGTGCATAGTGTCCACAAGGAGTGTGTTGACAGAATCTGTTTCAACTCGCGAGCTCAAAAGAGATAACGTGAATCTTATATGTGCAAGGAGTGCATGGTGTCTGCAAGGTTTGCATGACAAAGTGTTATGGAGATAAACCTTGAATGAAGTTCATCTGCAAGGAGTGCATGACAGAGTCTTCTGACTCAGGAGCTCAGAAGGAGTAGCGAAGGTCTTCCACAAAGAGGCTAAGTTGTGGAGGAAGACCTATTGCAAGGCATGCACAAGATGAGATTTGGCTGAGTGTCGAAGAAGAGCACTCTAAGGAGGCAAACGTTCGAGAGGAACAAACTCAAGAGGAAGAGTGGCGAGAAATCTTCGAAGGAAGGAATCCTTTAAGGTTTCCCAAATATTAATGAGAAATTTTCATTCAAGAAGAGTCGGGGTCATTCCATATCGTTAGATCTGGAATAAGTTGCATGGAGGTTAGTCGTGAGGTGTTTTGGCATTTCGGAGTTCAGAGTGTTCTGAAGTGTTGAGAAGCGGGATTGTCAAAATCACGAAGTCCCAAAGCGAATCTTGACCGTTGGCTACGAGGAAACACGTGGCAGTGGATTAAAGAATCCGAGAGTTAGAGTTGCAGAGAAGTGGTGTGTGGAGTAGGTGTGAATTTCGCGAAGTTGCGAAACCCAAAGTACAACTGGACCATCAAATATGGGGAGACATGTGGAAGAGATCCATGAATTCAGGGAAAGGTGTTTCATAAGGAAACAAAGCCGGAGGTCGGATTATCATTGAAGTTATGAAAGGGTTGGCCCGAGGTCACAAATCATGGTCACATCAAGGGAAGAGTCTAGCGCGAGAATAGTAACCACAAATCGATGTTTCCAAAGAGCCAAAGAGCGGAGTTGCAAGTATCCCAAACTTGGAGGTGACATCAAGGGGACCTGTGTGTGTGTATGTGTGTATTGATTGTTCAATGTTTGTTGAAGGCCCAAAGAACCAATTTGGTTCTAGGAGTTTGAAGATTTGAGACTGGGAGGTCACAAAATCCGTAGGAGGAAAGGGGGGTTTTGCATCAAGTTTCCTCATAAAACCCTAAGTTGCAGTTGTAGTTGCAGTTTCAGAATCAGTTGCAGTATCAATTGCAGTTGCAATATCAGTTGAAGTATCATCTACAGTACCATTTGCAGTCACCCTTGAAGTTTTTAAGAGTTGGTAATTATTATCGTTGCTACCATATGGTGCCACTACCAGAGGTATGTATTCACGTATGTTTAAACTATTAATATATAAAGGGTATTTGCAGGAGAAGGGATCTCTTGCCATAGATCCAAAAAGATCTCAGATCTAACACATTTAGAGGAATAATGAAACCAAGAATTGATTATTCTGATATGCATCTATTTTTTATGACATTATTTTGATCTAGGTTGCATGTTGAATCTATGACTATCATACTAAACTTTGGTCACAATTAAAGTAAAGGTATTAGATTGATTAAAGTTGAGATCATAGAGTTTACTCTCTAACCCAGCTTTCTGTCAAGATAACATATTGTCTTAGTACAAAAGACAAGTTGAATAAAGCACTCGTCATCTTGAGTGAAGGAAACTTGGAATAAAAGAAGCACACTCATTCTTGAGGACAAGGCTCCAGGTTCCAGGTTTGATTAATTAAGTTGATAAGATTCAAAGTTGCACATGACAAGTTGATAACTACCCCTTTACAAGTAAACATTATAGATGAGGTAGCAATCTTTCAAAAATATTATACTTGGTAGCATGTGAGCATATTGATATAAATGCTTAATGTAATCATTTACCATATACAAATAACATCTCCTCTAGGATAAACTTCTTGTTTTGGTCCCAGGTTACCATGGAGGAATGTTTTATCACAACACTAGAAGAGTGTTGATCTCATTTTGTATTGTATTTCTTACTTTTGATCTTTGTTTCAGGCAAGTCACAAGTGATATCTCTAAAGGATCCACTGTCATGATTATTTGTGCTATTGTTTTATATTATCAAAAGAGTATTATTCTTTCATGTTGTTTTGTTGACCTTGGTTCAGGTCATAGGTGATAACCCTGAGGAAGCTATAGTGAAGGTTATAGAAGGAAACAAATTAGATGAGACATGAAGCAGACTACCCAAGTCGTGAACATGACGGTATACATTCATGTACCAAAGAATATGAAGAAGAAGCTATCTTTTGAGATCCAGAGTATCTCATATGGATATTGATTGTAAGGAGAAGAAGGATCCAAATATGACCGAACATTAGAAAAAAAACTCACAATAGACTTGTTCAAAGGATAATGAAACCACCTTGTCAGGAAGAAGTATTCACTTGAAGTCTAACTCAACTTTTCATATTTAGACTTGGTATTCAACACTAAGTATACCCTATAAGAGATGATGAATTCCTTGTAGACTCAAAATAAATCGAAGGTAATCTTGATCGCGAAAAGGATTAGATGAAGAGACAAACTTCCAGGACTGGGAAATAGATGCCATGAGAAGACTAGATCGTAGCTTCAGAAATATCTTGGGAAGATTCCCTTGTTTCAGTGACAGAGAAGGAAGCCAGTCAGAAAGACTAGGATATGGATTCTTCCGTGAGACTAGAAGAGAAGTTAGTATTTATTTCCAAGATTGATTTAAATCGATCAAGCATCTTGCAGATGTAGAAATCCTGATGTGTGTTCAGAGGATTCTCCCAACAAGAGTGAGAATACTATGACAAGACACTTACTCTAGTAATTGGAGAAATGATTCTAGTATTTATGAAGACAACCAGAAAAACCATGATTCATATATAGTATGATATGTAGGGGGAGAAATCCCCACATTTAAAATTGAGTGGCAGTTGGTGCATTACATTAGTTGGGTCATGGAGACATGACTATGATAAAAGATAGAGTTACCTCCATGAAAGAAGAAGAGCTACCTTCAATATCAGTTATTGAGCCACTCTCATTTTCAGATGAATTTTTTTTTGTGATAGAATAAGAGGAGTTACTCTCAGATTTCAACAGCCACATTGAGGATGAAGCAATCATTCTCAGCCTCAGAGAAACTGCAGGTGCAGAATCCCAATTCCATAAGGAACAGTTGCAGAAATAGAAGAGGACATACTCTCAAACAATAAGGCAGACAGTGCCTTGCAGAAGCCACATAGAGCTAGCACATGATTGTGCAGATTGAGTTGCAACTGAGAAAGTGTACTGGATTGGTACAATGTAATGAGAAAATTTGGTTTGAAGTTTAAGATAAAAAGACTCATGTTTACAGGTTGAAGAAGGATATGTATAGGTTGAAGCAAGCTCCTAGAGCTTGATATGGAAAAATTGACAGTTTCCTAATGAGCTTGGGCTTTACCAAGAGTAAATTTGATTCTAACCTTTACATCAAGGTTATGAATGATGACACAATGATGTTGCTACTATATGTAGATAATTTATTCTTGACAAGATGAAGAAAATATCATCACAGATTGCAGAAGAAGCCTGATACAGAGTTTGATGAAAGACCTAATGCATTATCTCTAAGGCCTTGAAGTTTGACATAGCCCAGAGAAGATCTTCCTTAACCAAGGGAAGCATGCAGTATAAATACTAAAGAGGTTTTGATATGTTGGAGTATAAATCCATGAACACACCCATGGAAACAAAGTTGAAGCTCCTGGTAGATATCTCGTCGGAATTGGTTGATGCTACTATGTACATATAGATTATTATTGGTTCGTTGATGTATCTAATGAATGCTAGGTCAGATATATGTTTTTTTTTTAACACCTTTGAGTCAGTATCTAGTAGAGCACAGATGTTTTCACCCTGCAGCTGCAAAATATGTGATGAGATACCTTAAGGGTACGTTGAAATATGGTCTCTGTTATAATGGAGATCATGACTTATGATTGATTGGTTATACTGATTCATATTGATCTAGAAGTGTTTTTGATAGAAAGATCACTTCAGGATGTTGTTTCAGTTTGGGGTCAGCCATGAATTCATGGCAGAGTAGGAAGCAATCCAGTATTTCTCCCAGCATGATAGAAGCGTAATACATTGTTGCATGTTCTGACAGTTATGAAGCCATATGGCTTCGAATGTTATTTCCAGATCTAGTTGATATGAATATGGAAGCCACCATGATCCTATGTGATAACCAGAGTTGTATGAAAATGATGTGTTCCATGATCAATCGAAGCACATAGAGATCCAGTATCACTTCATTCATGGTATGATGCAGAGATGAGATATAAAGCTCCAATATGTTGGCACAGATGAACATGTTGTAGATGTGTTGACTAATCATATGTTTCATGTAAAGTTTGAGCACTTTCGAGACAATATTGGTATAGTCTGAAAGGACCTCCCTCGAAAGGGGGAGTAGCGTTGATGATACTATGGTATCCTGAACAATAGTGGCTAGCTCAGTTAGGATTTTATATCCTAGGGGATTGATCATCCCTGGACAGATATCGAAGGTCCGTAAGGATGGGCTATCAGAGTACTTTTGCATGTATATGCTAGCTTTAATAAATAGTGGTATCTCTATTAGGATTCTATATATCCTATGGAATCTTTTGATTCTTGGGTAGATCCTTTGGATTTGTCAGAGTACCAAAATATGTTGACGATGCCAGCCTAGTACTAAATATTTCTAGCTTCGTGTTGATGTTGTTGATGCCAGTCTTGTGCTGAATATTTCCAGCTTCGTGCTGATGTTGTTGTGATTCCAACATCATGCTGAATATTTCCATCTTCGTGGTGATCTTGTTGAGTTTCCATCTTCGTTCTTATGTTGTTGAGATGCCAGCTTCGTGCTAAATATTTCCAGCCTAGTGTTGATTTTGATGATGCTATAGCCTTTGTGATGTGATATTGTTGTTGTTGATGTTGTATTATCCTTGTGTTGTTATTGATGATGATGATGTATTAATGTTATAATAATCCATGTTGATGCAGATGATGATGATGCCACTTCTGCTTCTTGTTGAAGATGATGATGATGATGTCACTTCAGCTTCTTGCTAAAGATGATGATGATGATTCCACTTCAACTTCTTGTTGAAGATGATGATGATGATGATGATGTTATTTAAGATTTCATGTTGAATATGATGATGTTACTTTATCATCATGCTAAAGATGTTGATGATATTACTTTTAGCCTCATGCTAAAGATTTTGATGATATTACTTTAGCCTCATGCTAAAGAAGATGATGATGTTACTTTATCCTCATGCCAAAGATGATGAGGATGATGATGTTACTCCAGATCCATGTTATGAATGATGATGATGAGAAAAAATTACGATGATTTATAGATATTCCAGTCAGTGCTCCAGATGTTGTTGATGTTGTTTCCCTCTCTCTCTCCTGATGATGTTGTAGAATACCCTTATTGTTAGGGGGGGTGTTGAAATATTGTAAATGCAAGGATTATTCTATTTACTATTGAGTTATTATTCATTAGATCAATCCCCTTTTGTGGATTGATCATGTTGGGCATTGTAATTGACCAAATCCCCTTTTGTGGATTGGTCAAACCCTAAATATATTATGCAAATTTAGAAGTCATCCCTTGAGCTAATTAAAGTGGTTTTAACCACTATGAAGACAAGTCGGCCCTGCCCAGTGAAGAGACACCTTTCCAACACCTGCCAGTTTGTATAAATAAAGGAAGTCGGCACGTCATTTGATCACTCACTCACTCGCTTACTCAGTGCGCAAGTTTGGTAGTTGTAGTTGGGAGAAGAAGGAAAAGAGAGGCACATTGCTCAGTGGAGGATATTCTCTAGTGTTTGGTTTATTGTCTTGGCATTGTATTGGTTATCTATATTAAGGAAGTTTTTGTTGGGTTTTCTCCCCCATGAGGGTTTCCCAGGATAAATTTTGTGTATATTGTGATTGTGTTTCTCTCAGTGATCCTATCTATGCTATGGTTATCTAGTAAATTGAAAAGAAACCTAATAATAGCTTAAACCTTAACAAATTTACATTTAATTAAATTAAACATAATATACAAATAAAAGGTATATTACAAGTCATCCCTTCCTGAAATTTTTTTTCTGCAAAGCATGGGTAAAGTTAAATTTTTGGATCTAAACTCCTCAAATTCCCAAGTAGCTTCGTCTTTAGGTAAGTTCTTCCATTTGATCAAATACTCATTAATTCTTCTATGACGAAGGAATTTGGTTTGTACTTCCAAGATACCTTCAAGAAGTAAATCAACCTTCCTTATTCATCTAAAAGAGACAATTTTGTTTGTATATGGATGGTAGGACCCAATTTTTTCTTCAAACAATAAACATGAAAAACATCATGCAATTTCCCTTTACTTGAAATATCAAGTGTATAAGCAACTTGACCAATTCTCTTTCGAATTTGATAGGGTCCATAAAAATTAGGAGCCATTTTGTGTTTCTTGTAATTTTTAAGAGAACTATGTTTGTAAGGTTGTAGTTGAACAAACACTCAATATCCTGTCATAAATTTTCAGTCGGTTCTTCTTTTGTTAGCTTGTTGTTTCATTTGGTTCCTTTCTTGTTCAAGGTGAGCTTTAAGAGTCTGTGAAATTTTAGATGATGTGGATAGATAGTCTTTCGGGGAAGGAACCTTAGAATTGATAACAGATTCCTTAATTGAGGGAGGCACATAACCATACAGTGCTTCAAATGGGGACAATTTTTTTGAGTTATGATATGTACTATTGTACCACCATTCTGCAAGTTGTAACCAATTAATACATTGTGTATGACGATCATTCACAAAATTCCTTGGGTACCCTTCAAGGCATTTATTAACCACTTTAGTTTGGCCATCTATTTGGGGATGGTATGTACTACTCATGGTTAAGGATGTCCCAACTTGGTGAAATATTTCCTTTCAAAAGTGGCTAGTGAACTTGGGATCCCTGTCACTTATAATAACCTTGGGAGATCCATGAAGCTTAAAAACATTTTTAACATTGCTATCTGTGACTTGGATAGCCTTGGATTTTGAAGAAATCCCAACAAAGTGGGCATATTTTTTTAATCGATCTATGATTATGAATATAGAATATTTTCCTTCATAGGTAGGAAGACTAGTAATAAATTCCATAGATATTTCATAAAAATTTTGGATAAGAACATGAAGGGGTTCAAGGAGACCTGGAGGAGCATTTGTTTCAAAAACATTCCATTTACAGTTGTCTCATTCTACCACATATTTTTGAATGTTAGACTGCATACCTTTCCAAAATAAATACTATATTGTAGTAAGTTTTGAAAAACCCCACATGGCCTTCTGTGGGAGAATCATGATTTTATTTCAAAACTTAGAATTTGAACTTGGACGAGTTGGGTAAAAATATCCTTTGTTTGTACCATAATATGTCATTTTGTCAAGTGAATTTAGGATTTGTAGTTGGGTTTCTTTCCACTTCCTATATTATCTTCCTTATCTCTGGATTTTTGACATACTCAATAAATAATATCGAAGTCAAAGGCTTGGATTCTGCTCACCCATTTTTTTTTCTCTAATGAAAGGTTCTTCCGAGTTACAAAATACTTCAAGCTAGTGTGGTCCATTTTCACAAGAATTTTTGTTCCCAACAAGTATTGTTCCCACTTAACCAAGGCATGCATAATTTCCAACATTTGTTTGTCATATGTTGATTTTGTTAGCTCCCTTGGTTTGGATTTTCGACTTTTGAATGTGATGGGATGATTATATTGCATAAGTACGACACCTAATATTGTTCCTGAAGCATCACATTCAAGGAAATGTTTTTTGGAGAAATCTGGTGCTATCAAAACCAGGGTGGTTTTCATTAAGAGATTTAACCTTCTAAAGAACGCTTCAGCTTCATCACTCTATTTAAAAGCATCTTTTTTCAATAGAGTTTTTAATGGGGCACAATTCATGCGTAGTTTCGAACAAATATTATGTAGTACCCGGTAAGATCCAAGAATCCCCGTAATGATGTGATTTATTTGGGGCTAGGCCACTCAGTAACTGCCACAATTTTATTCGAATCAACTTTGATTGCTTCATCTGATATGACATGTCTCAAAAATACTATCTCTTTTTGTCCAAAATTTCATTTAGATTTATTAGTGTATAACTTATTCTCTTGAAGGATTTTTAATAATGCCTCTGTGTGTTTGAGGTGTGAGTTCCAATTCTTTCTATAAACAAGGATATCATCGAAGAATACAAGTACACACTTTTATAGGTATGGACAAAATAAATCATTCATTATTTCTTGGAAGGTAGCGGGAGCATTGGATAAACCAAAAGGAATGACCTAAAATTCATACAACCCTTCATGGGTAAAAAAGCAGTTTTGGTAATGTCTTCCTCTCAGATTCTTATTTGTTAATAACATGATTTTAGGTCTAGCTTGGAGAAATATTTAGCGCCACTGAGCTCATCCATTAAATCATCTACAATTGGAATTGGAAATTTATCCTTTATCGTAATTTTGTTCAATTTGCGATAATCAATACAGAGTCTATATGATCTATCTTTTTTCCTAAGAAGCATGACTAGAATTGAGTAAGGACTCTTGCTTCATGTAATAACACTGCAGTCCAATAATTCTTGAATCAAGCACTCAATTTTTGTCTTATGTTGTTGTGATTGTCTATAATATTTTTTTTCTTATTGGGGTGGAACCATGGATCAATTCTATGATGTGGTCTCTAAAACAAGGTGGAGGAATACCACGAGGAGTTTCTTGAAAAATGGTGTTATATTTTCCAAGAATTTTGTTTAATTTATTAGGATCGTCATTTTTGTCCTCATTAGTAGTTCCCTCTATGGCATAGCAGTGTAAGAAATAATCCTAGGCTCCCGTTTTAATCATTTTTTCCATCCCATTAGACGAGACTATTTGTGGAGGAGGACAGTTAATTCCATGCAATTTGTACTTTTCCCCATTTTCATAAAATATTATAAATTGCTCTTGTAATTTCAATCCAATAGTACCAAGTGTGGCTAACCATTGGGCCCCCAAGAAAATATCTACCCCTCTAATTGGCATATCATACATAGGATATTTTAATTTGTAGTCATTCATCGACATTGGATACTTCTACCTTGTGGCATTTCCCATCACATGAAGTAGTCCTATTTTCCGGGATGGAGACTTGAAATTCAGAGGTAGGATAAAAGAATATGTTTAATTTCCTTGTTATATTTGTATCTATAAAATTATGTGAACTTCCACTATCTATAAGCATTGTTACTTTATTTTTCTTAACATAGACATAAACTTTAAGAGTTTGGGGTTGATAAATACTCATCATTGTGGTGACAGAGAGTGTCAGACTTGTGTTTTGATTTCCTAATTCATGGGAATTTTGTGAGTCTCCATTATTTTTTTATTCATCAGATGAATATATTCCTCTTACTTCCTCATCCTTTTTGTTGTCACTCTTATCTATTTTGCAATGAAATTTGTTTTTGTCCTTGCACTTATGGCCTGGTTTCTAATTAGGTGTGTTACATTTAAAACATCGGTCCTTATCTTGTCTCATTGTTGGCCCTTGACCAAGTTTTGGGAGATCCTTGGTCAAGTTGACCTATTTTGGGACTTCTACAACTTGTCGACGATGGAGCGCAAGACGAAGTAGAGATCACGAGATCTCGACCCCTTTTTGGGTCCTTTTTGGGATTTGGCAATATGTAATGGGAATGGGATGTCGGCCCATGGGTTTACCCATGTTTAGGCCTATTTTGTATGTATAAATAGAAGGATAAGCAATGTAAAAAGTAGTGGAATAGTGCGCAAGTTTTGTGCAAGTTGGCTAAGTGCTAAGAGTGGGATCTGTGTGATAAAGAAGTGTAAGGCTTCCTGCATACTGTGTGAGACTTGTAAAGCCAAGTGAAAGTCATTGTAAGAGACTGTGGAGGGATTTGTGTTGTAATGCAAGGAAGGAGGATCTAGCGAGCTGCACAGATCTCCTGTCTTATGCGGAGTAAGGGTTTTTGGCTCTGTGCATGTAGATGATTGATTGAAGCTAATAAAGAAGAAGAGTTGGTGGATGTAGCCCTAGGGTGGGGATGAACCACGTAAATACTGTGTTATTCTACTCTGTGTGATGTTCTGATGTGTTTATGTGTTATGTGCTAAGTGATTTGATATAGATAGCTAGATCTTCATATTCTTTGTGCTTATGAGGAATCTGGGTGCTAGATCTAACATTTGTGAACTTTATTAATGCTTGAATCTACTAGATCTGATCTAATTCCTTTTCTAAGTGCTTATATACATTAGATCAGGGTGGATGCTACAATGCTCTGTTTTCTCTGCAGAGTAGATATTGGTTAGCTAATGATGAACTAACAGTTCTAAGTACCCTATTAAGTGTTATAATCACAACTCTGTGTCCTAGCTAAGGTTGTAGACACCTGAGTCCTACAACCACCCATACCTCTACCTCAGGTGAGACTTCATCTGCTTAGTAGGTGTTTCTGAAAGGGCCGGTAGTTAGGGTTTTGTTGGTGCACTGTTGTAGCGTTGAACCCTGGGTCTACCCCTATGCCAACAAATGGTTCTGTTTCCAGGACCTGAAATTGTGATTGCTGGGGACTGAGGAAGAATACTCTTTGTGCAAAGATCCGACCTGAAATTGTGAAAGCTCTGTTTGTAGATCTGTTGCCCTAGTGCACAGTATTCTACTTGATTTATAAAGCTCTGTGCTTTGAGAAAGGTAAAAGTGAGACTTTTTGAGGTAAGATATGAAATCTCTATGCTCTGATAAAGGTATGAATAGTGAAAAGTTATAGATCTGAAATCTTTGTGCTTTGTAGAAGTAAGATTAGTGGAAATTTTTGTTTCAAAAGTATGAATCTAGGTATGTTTGATAGATTATGTCCTAGCTTGAAAACTAGGGTATTAATAGATGAAAGAAGATTTGATATAAATAGATCTGCTAAGAATAGTGAAAAATATGTTATACCTATGCATAGAAGGAATGTTTGGACTAATAAGTGTATGCAGGATCCTAGAAAGAAATGTTTGTAGTTTAGCTACCATGATCCTAGTGCGCAGTACAGGAAAGGCTGGGGGTCATTTAAAAGAAAGAGAGGATTAACCCTCTGTTACAGTTGCAGAAGACCGGGGCATCTTGTTAAGGAATGCCCTGGGAGAAGACCTAGTTGTCTTTGTTGTAAAGCTATGGACCATGAAGTTTTGGATTTCCCTAGAATGATTGCTAAGGTTGAAAAAATGAACATGAGACAAGAAAAACCTAAGGTAGATCCAGAAACTAAGATTATGACAGAATCCTAGGAAGAATCAGAGAGAGTATTTCTATAGATAAGAGAAACCCTGAATGACCACCGACATGTCAACTTATCAGAGATCTTCAAAGAAAAAGAATTCCTTGAAGTAAGAATAGGAGACTTTGACGTTGACTGTGTTCTGGATGAGGAAACACAGGTGAATATTATGACAGAAAGAACTTGGGAACTTTTAGGAAAGCCTACTATGATTCTCTCATTGGGAGGAATAGGATTATTCAGAGGAAAATTGATAACCCTTTGTGGAATACTTACCAAGATAATTATGACTATCAATAGAACTTCGACAGAGGAAGATTTTGATATTGTTAAATTCAATGAGAACAACACCCCGTTTACCATGCTACTAGGAAAACCTTGGATTGAAAGAGATCGGGCTAGAAGTAAAGAAGAACAACAATTTTTAGAACAACAGAAGCAAGAATTAAAAGAATTCATGACTAGAAGGCTCGCACACTTGATTGAAGAACAGAAGAACAGACCAAATCCATTTAACACCAGAAACCCAAATGTCGAAGTTGCAAGAACACTAGAAGAACCATTGAATATTGAAGTACCTATTCTAGATGAATAAGAAGGGTTTCCCTTGAATCTTAGGAATAAATCTCAACAGCGTGAAGTAACTATGACAAAACAAGATAAGGATCAGAATGGAAAAAGGAACACCGAGATGAAACTCACTGTGAAGAAGGCTAGAAAGCTAAGTAAAAAGAGAGATAAGATCGACAAGTTGCATAAGGGTTTAGAGGGGACCTTGCAGAAGGAAATTTTTCAAAATTGGAGCTTCACCAGGATATCAGAACAACGACGCATGGCACTTCACCATAGCGAAGAAATATAGTTGTTGGGGGAATTATAACCATTATACCAACACTCTAAACAGGCAGAAAGACATTTATGGACAGATAACTTTCCATTGGAGTGAAGTGAGAGCAACAAAGACCATAGGAAGCGATAATAAGGTATGCTATTTGTTCTTGCCTCCTAGTTAATTCAATGGTCAAAACTTAGGGAAAGAGTCATGTCCTGTCATGTTTATTTCTAGATCCAGGTGGATCTAGGGAGATCAGTTAGTGTCCGCACCTACCGATTAGTCTGATAACAAAATTGGCAACTCCGCTGGGGAACCCTTTACAATTTACTACCTGACTTACCTCATCCTAATACTTCCAACACTTCAACTACTCTAGCCGCCTCGCATGCGGCTAACGGTATGATTGATACTACCCAAGCCCAATCACATTTTGGTTCAAGCACAAACCCTAAATCTGCTTCTTCTAATGTTCAAAATGCTCCGTCTCCTACCACTCCCACTGGTAAGACTTCTGAGGTAAACGCAATTCAATCTACCCCATCTGGTAAAAACAAATCTAAAAAGGGGAGAGGCAAGAATAAGGAGGGAAAAAATAATCCTCAAGCAGAGCAAACTAAAACTACCCCTGTTGACGATCGGGATAAGCGCAAACCATGATACCCTTGCCTTATCTGTGGTGATGATCACTACACAAAGGATTGTCCACGATGTGTCGAGGTCACTAAGTTCCTTCAAGGAGCTCCAAAACCACCTGCATCGGCTGTCTTGTCCCAACTCTTTCCGTCTCAATAACAGGCTCAGTTGGTCATTCACGACCAACCCTCCTCTTCTACTACATCATATGTTTTGATGTATACTGGTGATTCTAAGCAGAATAACGTATCACTCACTACTCGAGCCAAAGATTATTCTCCCTCTAAGGAGAAGGTTGACGATTTACCCCCTTATGTGGTACAACCCTCTCCAGCGACTCCACCTACTAACGGTCCTCTTCATCTTGAACGACCGAGCCTTGACACAGTTCTGTGACCCCCCCCCAAAGGGTGTCGTTCAGAAATTGGATTTCAATCCTCATGCTCGTGCGGCCCAGAACTACAACACTGTTGAAGATCTGGCCCAAACACCTTCTGCGATGTCAGCCCTTGAAGTCCTTCAAACTTGTCCCGCACAACGGAAGGCACTGTTGAAGTCTATAGGTGGAATTGACCCGATGGATACGAATTTAATAATCTTTGACTTGGAAGATCACATTCCAAGGTTACCCCCTCAACTTGCGTTCCAAATCCAAGTGGTTGTCTCCGAAAAAAACATTTGTCGAACCGTTATCGATGGGGGTGCCTCGACTTGTGTTATGTCTCTTGCTTGTTGGAAAGCCATTGGCTCTCCTTCTTTGAATGAATCCCAGAATACTCTTAAAGCCTTCAACGGCTCTGTTTTTAAGCCCTACGGTGTTCTTCCTTCATTGCCCATCACGTTAGAAGGTAAGACGGTCCAATTCGAAGTGGAAGTCTTTGACGCTCCCCTTGATTATGATCTTCTCCTTGGACACAGCTGGATCGATTCCATGTGCGTTGTTGTGTCGACACTTTTCCATGTAGTACGTTTCCCTCATCAAGGAAAGGTTGTTACTGTCGACCAACTTGCTTTCTTCAATTCTGATACCCATACTGGCAACGTACCATTTATTGCTAAAACCCCACCGGGTTATGAGAACGTCGGTGTAGGCCTTCTAAAGGACTCCTCGTTAATGGGTACTTTCCCCATTCCACCACCCAATGTTCCACGCTCGTCTGTTACTTCCATAAACATGATCTCCACCTTGCCTCACGAACTTCCTACGTCTCACGACCCTTGGATAGTCCCTAACTCTAGAGATCATCTTCGTTTCGGCAACGAAATATCGTTAAGTCCGGTTGAGTCCGCCTATCAGGCCATTCAATCGGCAACACTTTCTACCCATTCTCTTGATGAGTTGTCTCTGGATCCTTTTCGTGTTATTTTTTCGACTGACGATATGATCATGTCCTTCATGGAGGACACCCCTTGGGACGATGGCCATCATCGTTCTATCCTTTTTCTGGAACAAAATACTCTTGAGAACTATCAACGGATTTCGACCCCGTCGACTGTTGTTGTCATCTCAACCGTTCCCGATTCTACACACGATGTGTTTGCTGAAGGGAACTTAAGTAACATCTCGCCCACGATTCCCATTGACATATCCATCAAACCTAGAATCGTCGAAAATGTCCATATTGGAGCTTCATGTTCCCCTGACGAAATAGTCACCTATATGTCCCTGTTCAAAGAGTTTTGTGACATATTCGCCTGGAGCTACGAAGAAATGCTGGGTATCGACCCTGAGATTGCGATACATGAGATAAAGACATATCCTAATGTTAAACCCGTCTGGAAACGCCTTCGTCCAGTTCACCCACGTAAAGTGGCTGCTATAAAGCTCGAAGTCGAGAAACTTCTGAAAGCCGGCTTTATTTATCCGGTGGCTCTCACAGACTGGGTTTCCAATCTTGTCCCAATTGACAAGAAACAAGGTACGATTCATGTTTGTGTTGATTATAGGGATATCAATAAAGTTTGTCTGAAAGACAACTTTCCTACCCCTTTTGTCGATCAGATTGTCGATGACTGCACCGGGAGTGAAATCTTCTCTCTCATGGATGGTTTCTCCGGCTATAATCAAATCAACATCGTTCCCGAGGATCAACATAAGACTGCTTTTATTTGTCCTTGGGGTACTTTCACCTATCGAAAACTTCCTTTCGGTCTCAAGAATGTTGGCGCCACTTTTCAACGCGCTATGTGTTACGCTTTTCATGATATCAAGCATATCGTTCAACCCTATTTGGATGATTTACTCGCTCATTCTATGGGTAGAGTCGATCACCCAACCAACCTCTGGGCCATTTTCGTTCGCTGTCAGTTCTACCGGATCCGTTTAAATCCTCATAAGTGCGTTTTCTGTGTGGAATCTAGTCGTATTCTAGGTTTTATCGTTTCGCGTCATGGGATCCGGGTGGATCCTTTGAAGGTTGAGGTGATCCTTAATCTCCCTCCTCCTTCTACACTTCGCCAGTTGCAAATTTTACAGGGGAAAACAAACTTTCTTCATCGTTTTATCCCAAATTATGCTGAGATAACTCGTGGATTTACGCGGCTATTAAAGAAAGATTTCGAGTTCGTCTGGGACACCATTGCCAACAATGCTTTTGAATATTTGAATTTGTCCCTAACGCGAGCTCCGCTTCTCTTTCCCCCCGATTACAGTTGCGATTATTTCCTTTACCTTGCTACCTCGGATTACACCATTGGCATGGTTCTCGTCCAAGAGGATGATGCTCACGACGAACATGTTATTTACTACTTGAGTCGAAGTCTCACGCCGACTGAAATAAAGTATCAACATGTCGAAAAACTGGCCTTGGCTGCCGTTCAATCCGTCCAATGCTTCCGGCACTATATCCTCTCACTCAAGACTACGGTGATTTCTCATTGCAACCCTATGCAACACATTTTGACACGTTAATCGCTAGGGGGAAAATACTCCAAATGGATTGTGATACTCCAAGAGTTTGACTTGGAATTCGAATGTTCCAAGTCTAAGAAGTCCTTAGTCTTTGCTGAGTTGATATGTGATTTTCCCCATTCTGCAACGGAAAATGTAGCAGCAGATTCATTACCCGATGAATCTCTTTTCCTTATTAGCACTGATGATCTTTGGTATGGGGATATCATTATATATCTCCAAACCCAGAGTTTCCAGCCAACTTTGTCCAGTACTGAACGACGTCGAATACGCTATCAAGCTCGTCAATACATTATCCTTAGAGATACTCTTTATCATCGGGGGATTGACTCTGTTTTTCGACGTTGTCTAACGTTTGACGAAGCTGAGAAAGCTTTGAATGACTACCATTCTGGAGCATGTGGTGGTCATATGTCTGGGTATGCTACTGCCCAGAAGATCTTACACGTAGGGTATTTTTGGCCTTCTTTGTTTAACGACTGCATTATTTCCGTTCAGAAATGCCATGCCTGCCAGACCTATAATCAGAAGATTCGATCACATCCTGCTCCTCTTCACCCTGTGGTCTCAGTTGGTCCCTTTGCAAAATGGGGCATCGATTTCATGACATGTAACCCTCACTCGGCCGGGGGGCATGGTTACATTATTGTAGCCGTTGATTAGTTTACGAAATGGGCCAAGGCAATGCCGACATTTGACAACACTGGAAAGACCGCAACATTCTTTCTTTTTAATCACATCATAGCTCGTTTTGGTGTTCCCCAAGCTATCGTCACTGATCATGGCAGCCACTTTAGGAATTTTATGATGTCTGAACTTACTGAAAAGCTGGGTCTTCACCATGATAACTCAACGCCCTATTATCCACAAGCCAACGACCAAGTCGAAGTGATTAACAAAGTTCTCATAATTATGCTCCGACGAATGATAGGGATTCATAAAACAAGTTGGCACACAATGTTGTTTTTGGCATTGTGGGCATACCGGACATCCGTCAAGTCCGCTACTAGGTTTGCACCTTTTCGGTTAGTCTATGGTGTGGAAGCCATTCTCCCTATCAAATGCGAGATACCCTCGTTAAAACTAGTTGTTGAACTCCTACCCAACACTTCCGCTGAGGAAGAACGTCTATTATATCTTATGCGATTAGACGAAACTCGACGTGACGCCACCCTAGTCATAGAAGCTCAGAAAAAGCATGTCAAGGCCCAATACGACAAGCATGTCAAGCCTTGCATTTTTTCCGAAGGTGATCTTGTTCTTCTATATGAACAAAATTGAGATATGTTAGGAGCTGGGAAATTTGAACCCATGTGGCGAGGTCCTTATATCGTTCAACGAGTTTTGGAAAAAGGAGCTTATGAGTTGGTAGATTATGATGGTATCCCTTTGAGTGAACCTAGGAATGGGTTGTACTTGAAGAAGTACTATGCATAAAATCATTTGTGCACAAGTACTTGTATTTTTATTGTATCATACTTCTTGTGTGCTACTATAGTTTGCTTTTGTCGTTATCTGGTCTCTGCCCTTATGTGACGTTGTGTTTGATTTCTAGATGTCGGAGTCTTCGCTACCCTATATTGGCTTCGTTGATGGCGCTAGTCGTAGTACTCAGAACCTTGCTTCCGCTGCGTGGGCAATTTACGCCCCTACAAACGAACTTGTCTTCTTACGAGGGGTGTGCCTCGGCCGTGCGACCAACAACATTGCAGAGTATAGAGTCATTATTGAATTATTGGTTGAGGTTATCTCGCTTGGAATTCTTCATTTGGTTGTGATACTTGATTTGCAGTTTGTAGTGCTACAATTAAGTAATATCTACGTTATTCGAAGTCCTACTTTGTTACAGGTATATTTGCGAATTCGGCTCTTGGAACGTTATTTTGATCACATTGAATATCAACATATTCCTAGATGTCTAAATACATTAACATATGCATTGGCTAATTATGTATTGGACAGACATTTGAATCATTTATAAATCAATCGGATCAATATTCACACAATGTAAGGTAAACCGATAGAAGTCGTCTGTATATATAATGATCAAAAGATTTTTTACAAAAAGTTTGTCCGAAGACCAAAATGTCAAAATCTAAAGCTCATAGCTTCTACAAAGTGACGTCATGGATGACGTTCACGGTAACACACAACTGCCCAAGCAACCCTACGGTGCAGTCAACTCATGGATGCTGATACTCCTATAATATGACACTGATCGCATCGTGGAACTTCTTCCAGAGTCATGTCTGGAATATCTGCGGTCAAGCCCTCCAAATTTTGTTCCACCACCTGATAATCCTCAGCATATTGTGGCGCTACTGCTACCTCTCCTCGCCGCTGAATGGGAGAAGTACCAGGAGGTCGATAAGGTCCAACATATGTGTTATCAACAAATGATTTTGTATTAGTCTTTGGACGAACATATAAAACAAAAACATTTGAATATGATAAAAATTCACAAAACATTTAAAAAGGAAAAAATGTGTGTACTTCTTACCAAGGTCCCCCCACTGAGCATCCTCTGGCAATACTAAGTCCGGATCTCCTGGGAAATCCAACCCGGCATAAGCATAGTCGTCAACCATCAACAGTTGTGGTTGAAGCCAGTCAAAGAAAGTATCATCATACTTGATGATCGGTCCTGCTATGTGCCGGGCCATGAGCCGACACCATCTCAGCATCCTTGGATCCCTAGGAGCCGATATATTCCACTCCACCTGTAGCCTCAGTAATGGAACCCACTCAAGGAAGAAGGATAACAACAAAGATTCGTACCCGAATTGCTTCAGCTCACCTCGTCTACATTTGGTCAACTGCTTTTTTATACTGCGAAGCACAACATCTGCCCAGTTGAACACCTAAGGCTCAGTACACTCAATAGCATACTGGAAGTAACTCTGTAACGCCATGTGAGGAGCAGAACTCCTAGCCATCCGAGCTATGGTGAATAGGATAGTACAGAGGGTCAAATCTCGTACCCCCCGAATAGCTACTTTTCCTTTCTTTCTCTCAGCCTCGAGAACGCAATGTAAACGACAGTACTCACTCATCTGTAGCCCACCACCTCTGCTACCAGTTAGGCTCACATAGTACCCCCGTCGTGACAATCCAGTCAAAAAGTAAATGTCCTCAATATCTAAGGACAGTGTGTGGACCCCCACATGAAATACCTACTGATCAGGGTCCCACATATGCACCAGGTACTCTAAAAACCTGACTTGGCCCTCATGCCCGGGATACGAAAGTACTTCAGGAGTCCACAATATCTCAAAGCAGCAATAGTAGGTGGATGATTTTGATGGTCAAATACAGGGATACGGACATGTTTTTCTTTGTCATCGCATGTTTTGATTATTTTTTATGGTTTTTATATAAAACCTCGAGCATGGTCTTTGTCCGTTCTTGCGCTCGTAAATACATGAGAACGCGATTGAGCATAATTTTATCGCTTTTTCGGGCTCAACAAGGTTATACGAAAAAGGAACCCCCTTAGATTTCTCTTTAAGCTCTTTTCTGACTCTCTAAACATGAAAAGATAGTCGAGCGACCTTGCTATTTTCATGCTCGATAAAGTATTTGAAGTAAGCATCTGATGAGAAATAATTTATCTCTTTTTCGGTCTCATCCAGACTATTTTACGAAAAAGGAACTAAGAGAGTTATCTTTTAAGTGTTTTTCCAAACTCTATAATCATGAAAAACCTTCAAGTTTTCTATCTCTGGACTCGTTAAACAAACATTGACAGACCTGTAATGGGACCGAACCACTCCTTCTTAGGGTTTGTTAAACATACTTCGAGGGACTCGTCCGAAGGATGAGCTTATATCAACAAGAATATGTTATCCTCCTCAAGCTTGCGTAAAAATAAAGAGGTACTCGCCAAAAATGGTGGGGGGAAATTTGGGAAAGGGATATGTTTTCATCTTCGTATTGATTGGCAGTAAGTGTCGCTCTTGAACATGACACCCCCTATTCATCATTCGAAGCCGGTTTGGGAAATCCATTTGTCTCTCATTCAATTTACTACAAGGTCATTCCCTGTGTCGTCTTTGAGTCAATGTTGCCAAATCATTGGTCGTATCATTCATATGTTCAAGAGAAGTCCATCTGAAACCTATATTGAGTCGGCCATCTGTAGCTATCCATTCTCTCCGTGTCGGCCTTCCCTGTGTCGAGTCCAATTCACATCATACTCTGTTTCACCTTCAAAATCTGTTACTCATTTTGTGTCATTGATGGGGGATACATCAAGGCCCTCCTGTGACGAGTTTTGTTCCATCGACTTCAACTCATTATCCGGAATCAAGACTTAAAAATTATTTGGTACCTTGGAGCTTGCATGCCTCAATGGCAGGTTTCCTCGCTTTCGACATGGGTTTACATCATTGACCCTTGATCGAAAGATTCCATTGGATGTTCGACTTCAACTCATTCATTCACACTCGATGGATTGTACTAGAGTACCATGGGATTCATTGACATCAATGGTGATTTCCCTTGCACTTGTTAATAGTTTCATCAATGACCAGTAATCAAGTGGTTTCTGCCATGTTCGACTTCAACACATGTAATCACATGGTTAGATTGGTACTTTGGGTGATGAAATTGAAGACCCTAAATATCATCTCTTTTGTCTAGGTTGCGATGGAGTATGTATAATCTGCGACACATAGATTCACTATGTATGTCTCGTGGCTATGCCGTCTTAATTTGAAATTTCTCACATAGATCCACAGTGTATTCCTGGTGGCTATGCTATATTTTGACGACATGGATCCAAAGTGTATGATTGGTGGCCATGACCTAGGTCTACAATTGTCATCAGTCTATGATCTGAGTATGGGAATGCCTACCTCAGAATTGGTATATATGATATTCTACAGATGCTTCGTTGTTCGCAGGTTTCCGTTTAGGTGTGCTCCTGGTTTCCAACACACACATGCAGCTTACAAAGTCTTTCGGCTATCACTGGTTCCAACCTCATACTTTGGGGGGCATTCTGTTACCCATGATTTTGGTCTTCATGATGATGTATTGATGATGTTGTACTCAGGCTCTTCATAAGAACTTTCTCCTGAGAAAAGTTACTTTCATCTCTTCCTAGAAAACTCATTTTTGAAGAAGGTTCGCAAGCTGCTAGTGCATTTGGGTGCGAGAATGACCCATTCTCGCAGGCTGCCTTAAGCCAGGGTGCAAACTTCTCGCATTGTGTTGAACTGCTAGGGTGCGAACTCTTCCTAAAGCATGGAAAAAGATGAATTATTGATGCTTCTAGAAGGATGGGTTGGCATTCGAATGGTTATCCTAGTACTGGATTTCCTGATATTTTGGGATCATTCTTATCCAAGTAACTAATTCATTCTCTCTTATATATTGAGGGAATTCTCATGGAAAAGGTTAAGAAAGATTCATTGGAGAATTGGTGAAATAATTGTGTGAAGGACTTAGTATTGAACAACAGCTTGGAGACTTCAGCAAGTCTATCAAGAGGATTTGATCTTCTTCATGCAAGGATTGAGCAAGTGTGTGTGTCGGAGCTAAGAGCCATCGAAAGGAATTTTGCGACATCAAGGCTCAGGTTGTAATATTTACTTTCCATTAATATGATACAGTGGCATGTCCCTTTCCCATAAAGTTATTTCCACTTTATTGTGTAATTCCTTGATCATACACATAGGTTGACTATTGAATAGATTGTGTTATCTTCACTTTGGTTGGTTTGTGTTGTCTTGGTCTTGACTGCATGAGAGCACTAGAGCAAAGCAGGAGCAACAAAGACCATAGGAAGCGATAATAAGGTATGTTATTTGTTCTTGCCTCCTAGTTAATTCAATGGTCAAAACTTAGGGAAAGAGTCATGTCATGTCCTGCTTTGTTCTAGATCCAGGTGGATCTAGGGAGATCAGTTAGTGTCTACACCTACCGATTAGTCCGATAACAGTTTAGCGACTTCAACCTGGGAGATCGCAAAGCCTATAACATGCTCGCCCCACATAAATACATGACTCAAACTAAGGGGAAGAATTTGAAGATAATCCCCCAGTCATGGAATATGAACCTCGCGCAGTCCACACTGCTCAATGTCATGAAGATTCCTCACTGTGGACGACACCAATAGGTGAATGCATGTGTCAAGCTACTATTATCTTGTTACCATGGCGGTTATTTGTGGCTAAACCGTCATATAACAGTTGATCTGACGCTGATCAATCAGATCACGGGGTTAAGTATGCAAGGACCTGATCCACAAGAGTTTTACCCCAAAAAATCCATGGATCGTGCTATAGCACAGCGGATCAAGGAAACTTATGGGGATGGAAATAAGGGAATGTGAGGCTACAAGGTAGCTTCTATCCAGAGTGGTGCAGTGCACCTCACCAGTCAATAGATTTCAAGGAAGTTAGTACGAAAAACCTGACCCACCCAAGTCACTAGTTTTGTAGTCGACCTCACAGGGAAGTGCACATAAGGACTTTAGATGAATTGGGTGAAGTACCTGGTGAACTAATTAGAAATCGACTGCAGAGAAGCCTAGGATCAAGGGTACGAATTTCATTTCAGTTGGATATTATCCTGATCTCTTTTATTGCCTGGGAGATGTCGTAAGGTGCGACCTTCCCGGACATCGAGCCTTTCGAACCATTGTCCTGAAAGTTCAGTACATTGTGGTACTCAAGCAATATGAATAATCAGTGGCATTCCAATGATGTTTTTCATACCTATTACAACTAGCTGAAGACATCCATTCAATCTAAGCCTTGCATCACTCTGAACACTCTACATTGGTTCATGCCCTTGATGAAGTTCAGCGTAGACTGACATTTTATTTACATCATAGTGCACGTTGACGAACACAAGCAACAACTTCAGTCCTACTATAATCTAACAAAGGAGGAATTGGAGGATATAACCAAGGAATGGTCAACAGACCTCCTCATTCCAGTAGACCCTATGGGGATATATCACATCGACAGCCGAAAAACTATGCAAGATACACCCGGAACTAGCAGGACAAAGAAAACTGAAGAGATTGAGGATTTAGATAGTGCATCTGTGCATACTGCTTCCATCTCACTAGAGAAAGGAGTTGATGGTGAAGATTTTAATGATGAAGAGGTCAAACAGCAGCAGGGTGATGAGGTTGATCTCTTGAAGAAGAGGAAAATTTCAACTCCAAAACCTTCCTCCCAAAAGAAATCGAAGGCCACCATGACCAAGATGCAGACTGTCCTCACCTCTGATGACTTCTACTTCCTCGTAGCAGCCCTGAACTATGCTTCACTGGAAATAGTAGAGAAATAAGAAGAAAAGCAAGAGGAGATGTATGATCAAATCGAGACTAAACTCTAAGGGGTACAACAGGCCCTACAGTCCAGCCGCGCAGTCTCCACTATTCCAGGAGAACCATAATCGGGAGATGAGCCAGCTCGACTCCACCCCCTAGCTAATACAGTCGAAGCTCGTCTTTGATGAGCGGAAGAAGAAACAGAGAAATCCAACTAGGCTTTGGCACAAGTACAGTGAGTCCTTGTAGAGCAATGCATTGTTGCAGAATGGGAAAAGCTTTCTCTCCAAGCGAAGTTTGATGAAGAAAAATCCCAACTACAGCAAGAAAAGGAACAATTGCTCACAGAGCAACTCGAAGTAAAGAAAATGGTCAGCATAGCACTTCGCTCTGTGACAGTCATAGAAGTAAAGGTTGAAGATCGAGTTCCACAAAAAGTAGCACAACTTGAAGAAGTGATCCAACATCTATAGCAACACATCGTAGACCTAGAACTACATGTAGTACCCGAGACCCCACAAGATGTAAGGGACCAAAGAGAAGCAATTTCTAGGAGCGTAGTTGAATGACTCAAGGCTCTTACCCTGGAATGTAAGCAGCTCACTAATCACAATGCCCTGACATATGAGCAACTCACTGAGAGTACAGAATTAAGAGCATTGGAGTCACAGCTCCAAGAGGCGAAGTACCAAGCTGAAAAGATATAGGCACAACTGAATCCCTTGTCAGTTGTGGAATGAATGAAGTGCTCCCAAGCGAAACGCACTACCTAGCAACAGATCCACTCTATCCATAGAAAATTTATGGAAGTAACTCATAGGATCCAACCTGTACAAGATAAGTCCTATCAATTATTTACAGAGGTAGAAGGCCAAGGAGCAAAGTTAGAGCAGGTTGTCACTGCAACAAAACAACGTCTAGAGGGACCTATCAATTATGTAGTCATCCACAAGTTCACTAAAATGGAGGTCATATCACAACAGAAGGTTGAAGCAGCTCGAGCCAAGCTTGAGTCATTCGAGGCAAAACTAGTCAGACCAGAGTGACTCTGGACGAGTCACAGGTGAGTGTTGGGGGCCTGTTGGCCCTTGACCAATTTTTAGGAGATCCTTGGTCAAGTTGACCTATTTTGGGACTTCGAAAGCCTGTCGAATACGAAGCGCAAGACAAAGCAGAGATCGTAGGATCTAGGCCCCTTTTTGGGTCCTTTTTGGCATTTGGGAATATGTAACAAGAATGGGTTGTCGACTGTAATGTTCATGACTTGGCTAGTCTAGGAAATGTTGCTAATGTGTGTAGGATCAAAGGTTTACAACATATAAATGATCATACAAATAATAAACGCTACAAAGGACTGTAAAGTTTGTATTATGATATTTTTTTGATTACAAAATGGCCGAATGTGGCTGAATAAATGACAATACTCGACTAGATCAACATACAAAGGATCTTAGCCGGAATATAAATAAGCAACTGCAGCTGAATAAAATAACAACACTCGGCTAGATCAAAAGACAAAAGGATCTTAGCCGGAATACAAATAAGCAACTAAAAGATAATACCCAGAATATGGGAGCACTGCGGAATCAATGAAGAATGATGGAAGACCTAGATGATCTTCTCGGTGAATAGTGTGTCTTTCAACACCAAAATCAACCAACTGGTGTCTTCCTCCTGGAATACATTGAACTATCTCTCCTGAGATGCACCTCCTCTCCTCAATGACAACTCATAATCTGCATAATGATGAATTAGGTCGCTAACCCTTCTTTAATATCTTTCCAAAACCCTAAATCATGTTGAAACCCTAATTCATTGTTGAATTCCAAAACCCTAAATCATGTTGAAACCCTAATTTGTTGTTGACTTCCAAAACCCTAAATCACTGCTGAAACCCTAATTCACTGTTGACTTCTATTTTTATCTCATAATGACTTAAAATCGCTTTTGACCCTTTTTAGCTCAATGTCACTTTCCGAATATAACACCTGTGACTGGAGTGACCTCTAGTAACCCTGTTTACCCCTCTTTGGCCCTAGATATAGTCTAATGGGGTGGTTTAGACCATTAAGCCTCCTCTTCTGGAGCTCCTATTTGGAAAGGGACATTACAGTCCTCCCTTCCCGAAATTGCTTGTTCTCAATCAATACTAGTCCAGGGTGTTGCAACACCTGCTTGCTCTCCCAAGTAGCGTCCTCTACTAGAATCCCTCTCCATCTGATCAAACACTCTCTGATGACCCTGCTCCTTAGTTTCCTCTCTCGGAACTCCAAAACCTCCTTCGGAACTAACTCCAACTATCCCTCATCATCCAACGTGGGAATCTCCTCTAATGTGTTAATGAATTGTCCCACTGCCTTTTTTAGGCAAGACACGTGGAACACGTTATGAATCTTGCTCCCCTCTGGCAGCTCTAGCTTGTAAGCAACCTCGCCTACTCGGCGCATGATCCCGTAAGGACCATAAAATATAGGCTTGAGCTTCTCGGCCCCACTCTTCTTCAGAGATGACTATCTGTAGGGTTGGAGTCTCAAGAAAACCAAATCTCCAACCTCAAAGTTGCTCTCTATCCTATGCCCGTTCGCACTTATCTTCTGTCGATTTTGCATCGTCTGCAGATTATCTTTAAACAACTTGAGAATCTCCTGACTCTCTATGATCCAATCCTTGGCCTTGGGAGCTCTACTCTCCCCGAAGACCAATTCTACCAAAGTGGGAGCATCATATCTGTACAATGCTCGAAAGGGTGTCATACCAATGGACATGTGGAAGGTGGTGTTGTAGAAATGTTATCCTAAATGTAACCACTTTACCCATGTTCGTTCCTCAAATACCCTTCAACCCACTTGTTGAAAATATCGGTCTGCCCATCTGTCTGAGGGTGATAGCTAGTGCTAGGTGTCAACTCTATCCCCACCAACCGAAACAACTCTCTCCAAAATTTCCCTATGAACCAACTGTCCCTGTCACTAACGATGTTCTTTAGCAACCCATGAAGTCTAAAGATCTCCCTGAAGAAAAAAACTGCTACTTGAACTACACTGTACTCTGTCGGTATGGCATAGAAGCGAGCAAACTTGGTCAATCTGTCGACCACTACATAGATACACTCCTTACCCTGGACCTTGGGTAGACTGGTGATGAAGTCCATAGATATACTCTCCCATTTCTTCTCTGGAATGGGGAGTGGCTGAAGTAGCCCTGCTGGAAGAGCATGCTCTGACTTGTTCTACTGGAAATTCACACACTCATTAATGTGTCTCATAATGTCTTGTTTGAGGCCCTTCCATAAGAACCTCTCTCTGATCTGTCTGTAGGTTTTGAAAAACCCCTGATGGCCTGCTAGAGGTGAATCATGAACTACGGTGAGGATCTTCTTTTTAAGCCCTGAATCTGGCACCAAGTAGAATCTATCCTTGTAAAATATGACATCATCAATGACCCTATACCGGTCATCCTGTATCTTCCCATCCATCACCTCACAAGAGAACTTGTTCTTGGAATATTCCACTAACAAGTGGGATTTCCAATCTGCTGAAATCTCCATCAAAGAACATGCCGCAAGTCTCCTCGATCGTGCATTGACCACAATTTTCTTCTTCCCCTTGACATACTCTATGTCAAAATCGAATTCCTGTACCTTCGTCACCCATTTCTGTTGGTGCTCATTGAGGTCCTTCTGCTCAAGGAAATACTTCAAACTGTTGTGATCGGTCTTGACCACCAATTTGCTTCCCACCAAATATTGTCTAAACTTGGTCAAGGCATGCATGATTGCCAACATTTCCTTGTCATAAATGGAGTACAACCTCTCAGGTTGACTAATCTTCCGACTCTCGAATACAATGGGGTGTCCTCCCTGCATCAAAACTGCACTGATCCCTTCGCTGGATGCATCACACTCTAGTACAAATGGCAAGGTGAAATCTGGTAGTGCCAACACTGGACAAGTGCCCATGACTTCCTTCATGTGATAAAAGGATTCCTGTGATTTCTCAGTTCATATGAAGGCCTCAAGCTTGGTAAGATCTATCAGCGGTGCTCCGAGCTGAGAAAAACCCCAGACGAACTGCCTATAATAGCTACACAACCCGAAGAAGCTCCTTAATTCTGTCACGTTCTTGGGCGTCAGCCAATCCAGAATAGCCCTGATCTTCTCTTGGTGCACCTGTACCCCCTGTGCACTGATGATGTGGCCTAAGTAAAGAAGCTCTGTCATACCGAACTCTCACTTGGACTCTTTGGCATATAATGACTGTGCCTCCATGATGCTCAATACCTCATCCAGGTGCCTCATATGCTCTTTCCATGATTGGCTATAGATCAAGATGTCTTTGAAGAAAACCAAGACTGATTTCCTTAACTGATCCCTGAATATATGGTTCATGCAAGAATGGAATGTAGCGGGTGCATTGGTTAGCCCAAATAGCATAACCAAGAAATCGAAATGCCCAAAATGACATTGAAATGTTGTCTTCTCTATGTCCTACTCTCGGATGTTGATCTGATGATATCCAAAGCGTAGATCAATTTTTGAGAAGAAAATTGTCCCATGCAGGTCATCCATCAACTCGTCAATGCATGGCATAGGGTACTGGTTCTTGATGGTTTTCTTGTTCAAGGCTCGGTAATCAATTCACATCCTCATGGTGCCATCCTTCTTCAGAAATAAGACAACTGAAGAAGAAAATGGGTTGCTACTTAGTCTGATCTGTCCCATCGCCAACAATTCCTTAATTGCCTTCTCTATATCATCCTTGAACCTCCTAGGATGACGATAGGGGGGGGGTGATCATAGGTTTTCCCCCCTCCTCCAACTCAATGGTGTGCTCAAACCCCCTGTCAGGTGGTCTCCCTGGTGGAATTTCCTCAAATACCTGTTGATGTCATCCCAATAAATTCTTGATTTCTGTGTGGTATTGTTGTCGACCTCCTGAATCCTTCTGAGTAGTGATCAAGCATTCTGTGGCATATGCTACCTCCCCATGTCTTAATATTCTCTCCATCCTCTTGGTTGAAACTGTCCTGGGTGATCCTGTCAACATACCTCTTAGAACAACCTTCTTCCCATCCTGATCTCTAAATCCCATTTCCAAGGTTTGGTAGTTGGTAGTGATTTTTCCTAAGGTAATCATCCACTGAACTTCTAACACCACATTTGTGTTCGATAGGTCAACCACATAAAATGTGTCTTTCACTGTGTAGTTTCCTAACTTCATCTCTAAGTTTGGAACTATGTCTAGACACTCCACTATGTGGCCATCTGCTACCGCAACATCAAACCCCTCAAACTCCTCTATCTGAAGTTCCTGTCTCGATACTAGTGAAACGTCAATGAATTTGTGGGTGGCCCCACCATCTATTAGATAAATTTCCCATTGCCCCTAGATAATCCCTCTGATATGGAGGGTATCATACCTGGGAACACTAGAAAGGGTCGCTATGACACCTCCCTTTGTTGGTTTCCTCTTGTTAGCATGTTCTAGCGGTTGCAGGACTACTGGAGGATGGGCTTCTGCTGATGTCGGTGGTCTACGGGGAGGCTACTCCTCTGCTGGTGTTGACTCCTCCTCTGAAATAGTGGATCCACTGTCCTGCTCCTCCTCCTCAGTATCCATGTTGTCTGCTACTACCTCAATATAATGAATCTCTCCCTTGCCCAAGCACCTGTGGCCTGGGACCCAAGGATATCTGCAGCTGAAGCAAAGCATTTTCCTCATAATCTCTCGCCTAGTCTCATCATCCAACTTCTCCTTGCCCTTCCATTCTCTTTGGAATGGCTTCCTGTCTCGATCCCTATGGGGCACAAATGGTTTGGAGAAAGTTTTAGTCTTTGGCACTGAATCTTCCAGATCTCGAGTGCGAAGGATGGCATCCTACAAAATGGGAGGCCTATATGCCTTCACCCATCCTTTCAAAGGCTCTGTGATTCCTTCTGTGAATAGCATGATCAGCCTGGGCTCTAATGTATTTGTCACTGTCATGGCTAACCGCTGAAACTCTTTGATGAACTCCTTTGATGTGCCAGTTTGTCTCAACTGGGCTAGATCCCTGAAGTGTATCTAGGGATCCTTCCTGTCAAACCTATCCATGAGTCTATCTTTAAACTCCCTATAGGAGATGATGCGACTGTGACCCAATGTAACCAGTCCATGGTACCACCACTCATGTACCTCACCCTCCAAGTGTAAGGTCGCAAAACTGATGGCCTATGTCTCGGTCATCTGGTTGAGCTTGTAATATGTGTCTAGCTTTTGTACCCAAGCTCTGGCGATGTATTTGGATGATCTATCGAAAGAAGGGATGGTGAGTTTCCCAACTTTTCAAATGAAATCGAGGTTATGGCCCTACTGCTGTTGTGGTCCTCCCCTCTGCAGCTCTCTGGGGCGGTTCCTGAGTCTGAGTCCACAGTACTCAACTAGGGTCATGTCCTGATGGAAGTCATGATCCAATGCTATGTACTCCCTCCTATAATTTTCAATGTCATCAGCATGAGTGGGTGGCCTCTGTGGTATCGGTGGTGTTGCTGCTACCGGGGGTGCCCTATGGAAACTAGGAAACAAGGGTCTGGGAATCCTACTCGCAGAGGTGTATGTGTGAAAGGGTGACTGGGTTCTACTATCTGCTCTTGAGTTCCCCTGTGTTGCATGCGGGACTTGTGTATCTGGGGTGCCCACTCTAACCAATCTATCAACCACCTGTGCCAAGGATTGAGACATGGTCCGTTGACTAGCTAACATATCATTGATAACCTGCATGAAAGCTACCTCTCGATCTACAGGGGCCTTGCCACTGCCCTATGGTTGCTCATATATTTCTCCTAGCATCCTCTCTACCTCGTACTCATCCTCACACTCTGCCCTTCTCTCTACTTCTCTGTGTGCCTCTTCCTCTTCCTCTGAGCTAGGAGCAAAAGGGGGAAAATCAGGCCTATGCCTTCTTTCCTGATGTCTGTTTTAAGTGAGATATTCGTCACCTACATGTTAACGGCCCTTTGGGTATTCTACTGCACTCATTGTCTTTAGTCACAGGCTGGAAGGACTAAAGCTCTGATACCACTATAATGTTCCTGACTTGGCTAGTCTAGGAAATGCTGCTAATGTGTGTAGGATCAAAGGTTTACAGCATATAAATGATCATACAAATAATAAACGCGACAAAGGACTCCAAAGTTTGTATTATGATATCTTTGTGGATTACAAAATGGACGAATGTGGCTGAATAACTGAAAATACTCGACTAGATCAACATACAAAGGATCTTAGCCAGAATATAAATAAGCAATTGTGGCTGAATAAAATAACAACACTCGGCTATATCAAAAGACAAAAGGATCTTAGTCGGAATACAAATAAGCAACTAAAATATAATACCCGGAATATGGGAGCACTGCGGAATCAATGAAGAATGATGGAAGACCTGGATGATCTTCCCGGTGACTAGGTTGTGTCTTTCAACACCAAAATCAACCAACTGGTGTCTTCCTCCTGGAATACACTGAACTATCTCTCCTGAGATGTGCCTCTTCTCCTCAATGACAAGTCATAATCTACATAATGATGAATTAGGTCACTAACCCTTCTTTTATAGCTTTCCAAAACCCTAAATCATGTTGAAACCCTAATTCACTATTGATTTCCAAAACCCTAAATCATGTTGAAACCCTAATTCATTGTTGACTTCCAAAACCCTAAATCACTATTGAAACCCTAATTCACTGTTGACTTCTATTTTTAGCTCATAATGAATTAAAAACGCTTTTAACCCTTTTTAGCTCAATGTCACTTTCCAAATATAACACCTGTGACTGGAGTGACCTCTAGTAACCCTATTTACCCCTCTTTAGCCCCGACTATAGTCTAACGGGGTGGTTTAGACCATTAAGCCTCCTCTTCTGGAGCTCCTATTTGGAAAGGGACATTACATCGGCCCATGGGTTTACCCATGTTTAGACCTATTTTGTATGTATAAATAAAAGGCTAGGCCATGTAAGTAGTGGAATAGTGCGCAAGTTTTGTGCAAGTTGGATAAGTGCTAAGAGTGGGATATGTGTGATAAATAAGTGTAAGGCTTCATGCATACTCTGTGAGACTTGCAGATCCAAGTGCAAGTCATTGTAAGATATTGTGGAGGGCTTTGTGTTGTAATGCAAGGAAGGAGGATCTAGCGAGCTGTGCAGATCTCGTGTCTTATGTGGAGTAAGGGTTTTTGGCTCTGTGCATGTAGATGACTGAATGAAGCTAATAAAGAAGAAGATTTGGTGGACGTAGCCCCAGGGTGGGGGTGAACCACATAAATGTTGTGTTATCATGCTTTGTGCGATGTTCTGATGTGTTTATGTGTTATGTGCTAAGTGATTTGATATAGATAGATAGATCTTCTTATGCTTTGCACTTATGATAAATCTGGATGCTATATCTAACATCTGTGAACTTTCTTAGTGCTTGAATCTTCTATATCTGATCTAATTCCTTTGCTAAGTGCTTATATACATTAGATCAGGGTGGATGCTGCGATGATTTGTTTTCTCTGTGGAGTAGATATTGGTTAGCTAATGATGAACTAACGGTGCTAAGTTCCCTATTAAGTGTTATAATCAAATATTTGTGTCTCATATAAGCTTGCAGAAACCTAAGTCCTGCAACCACCCCTACCTCTACCTCAGGTGAGACTTCATCTACTTCGCAAGTGTTGCCGAAAGGGCCGATAGTTAGTGTTTTGTTGGAGAGTTGTTGTAGTGTTGAACCCTGGGTCTTCCCCTGTGCCAACACTCATATATGGTGGTGGTTTCCTTTTGTGAGGGGGAATGTATTTGGAGCCAGAGTCTTCAAGTGAGTTTCATGATGTCTTTTGATATGCTTTAAGTTTCTTTTCAGTGATTTTGGATTTCTTACGAGCTTGCTCAATATCCTTAATGTCAAGTAATTCGAGCTTATTTCAGATATTTTCCTTCAACCCTGATAAGGTTATTTGAGGTAGCCAATCTTCTGATATATTAGGGACACAAGTGGTGAGCACATGTAGATCTTGAAAAAAATTCCTCCACTATACCTGATTGTTTTGATCAGATGAGTTTAGAAAAAAACCTCTTTTCTTATGTGATGAGAAAACATAGGAAGAAGTTATTTTTAATACAACAAAGGCTCTTGCTAGAGATTTGGATTTTTCTCTCCACCATAGGAACCAATCATATGCAAATTCCTTTAGATGTATAGATGAGAAATTATTTTTTTCTTCATCATAAGAAATTTGGTCATACTTGAAGTATTGTTTGATTTATTTACCCAACTTGTTTATTCTCTTGCATTTGATCCATAAAATTATGGAACAATAAGCTTTTCCTTGGGTATGCCATTATTATAAGTCTCCATGTTGGATGAGTAGTGTGATTAGGGAGGATTTCAATGTGAAGTTGAATTATTGGAGGTTCTATTCCCATTTTTTATTGCTTCAATCTTGATTCTCATGTTACTATAATTTCTATTACACTCTACTAGTCCTTTGTTAAACTTGTCAATTTTTCCATCCAGTGAAGTATTTACTTGATTTATAAGGCCTGCAAATTTTTTTTTAAGGAATTCGCTTAGTTCCAACATGGAGGTAGGGTTGTTGTCTGATCCTCCTTCCTTTTTCTCTATTTCCCCATCCATTTTATCTGATATCTTCATTGTTGCTCGCCGGTGAGAAGGCAGAAGCTATTTGTTACCGAGATAGGAGAGGAAAAATGAAATCCATTTATAACTATCTGTTTCAAGAGAGGGAATCATGAGGAAAGGAAGAAATGATGAGAGTATGGGTAGAATCATGAGCATCTTGTGAAATTGAAGGTGACTTTGAGGGTTTGTTCTCATAAATACATGGAAATGCCCGAGTGAAGGGGAGGAATGGTAGAAGGGCGAGGTGTAATCATGCGAATCGTGAGGGAGAGGGATTTGAGTAGGTGGAATCATGAGGGAGAGGGAATTGGTCGTAGTCAAGAGAATCAAGGTTGTGGTCAAGAGAAACAAGGGTTTGAATGGTAGCAGGGTGAGGTGGGAAGTGAAGAAAAATTTATGGGGCTAGGAATCTTGAACGAAGGAAGAGAATATGGGGTTGGTCAGGAGGTGTGTGGGGTGTGTGGGATGATGGTGAATGGTAATATGGATGTGATGATGCATAAATGAGGAGGTCAAAGGAGGAATGGTCAAGGAAGGAATGTTTTGGTACCAATTGGAAGCATACAATGAGTTACATATGAAATATATAACCAATATTTTTTATTTTTTATTATCCAATGTCTATTCAATTTACATCAATGTGTATAAATAGACATAAATGAGTGAAGTCACATATTTTTAGACAAAAGGGTGTGACTTTACATTTAATTAATTTAAACCTAATATACAAATAAAAGGTATATTACAATACCCATACTAGAGTAGAAGTCCTTGAGGATTCTTAGATGCTTACCGAGGTCATAGGGATTCCTTTCCATAAGAAAAATATCATCATCGTAAATAAGAAGGATGATGACTATACTAGTGAGAGTTGGGTTAGTACAACCAACATCTTCCAACCAATATTCTAAGTTATCAATGTATATGCTAAAGAGGGTAGGCGACAAGCGAAAAACTTGCTTGATTCCTATATTACAATTAATTTCTTCATATCAACTCCATGTGTTCCTAAATGTGTAAATAACACTCTCATATAGCCTTACTATAATAGATCTCATCTCGGAAGGAATTGTTATTGCGTCTAACCTATTCCAAAAGTTAGTGTTGGGAATTGTGTCAAAACTTTTCTAAAATCAACAAAACAACAAAGGATATCGATTTTATTATTGTGACACTCCTATGAAATGATGCTAAGTGTAACAATATGGTCCACAGTTGAATGATAGCCTCTAAAGTTGACTTTGACTTTAGCTCTTTTTCCATGAATTTCAAGCCATATGTTGATCTTCTTTTCCAGAAAACTTGTGTATAGCTTGGATAAGATGGGGTTAACCATAAGGGTCCTATAATTAGAGGGATTACTTTTATCCCCACCTTTAAATATAGGAACAATGAGGCTCTGAGTCTAGGGTTAACGGAATCCCTAGTTGACTGCTAAATTGAAGAGCTCGTGTATGTGAGGGATGAGGATAGGTCCTCCAATTTTAAGATTTCATCTTGGTATCCTTCTATGTCCTTATCTTTCCCTTTTGTGAATCCCTTAACCCAAAAAATTATGCCTTCTATAGAAAACTCTTCATCCTCTATATAAACAGTTGAAATATTGTCCACGGCAATAGGGGATTCATAAATATTTTTGAGGTAGGCGTTTCAGACCTTTAGAGGAATCTTGTTATTTCTTTAGTTTTATGAGTCACAAATTACCTCCAAAATCTCTTAGGATTGAGCTTTGATATTTGTAGAAGTTTTTCTTGCTTTATATTTATGTAATGTCATTTTTTCCCTTTTAATTAGGGCTTTGTGTCTATTTATCAAATATAATTTTAAGGACTCATTAGAGACATACATATAACATATGTTATATGTAATACATATAACACATCCCTAATGGCTTTTATAACAGTTTTAAGAAGAAAGGATGGGTGTAAAATTATGATAAAAATCTTCAATTTTCTTTATAAAAAAATGCATAACCTTTTAGTACTTTTACTATTTATGAATTTAGTTTTGCATAATAATAAATAATTAATTTTAGAGTGTTTATAAATATTTTTTTTAGTAAAATATTAATAGTGTTTTTAAGATCCAAAATAATAAAATAAAAATAACAAAAAAATATAAAAACATAAATAACACTAATAAATAAAAATATAAAAATGAAATGAAAAATAAAAAGTTTTAGTACTTATATTATTTTTTAATTGATGCTCAATTACATCATCATATATTATAAAAATATTAAAAATATGTATCGATGCTCAATTACATCATATATTATAAAAAATATTAAAAATGAAAAACAAAAACTTTTAATACTTATATTATTTTTTTAATTCATGCTCAATTGCATCATCATATATAATAAAAATGACAAACAAAAACTTTTAATACTTATATTATTTTTTTAAATCATGCTCAATTACATCATCATATATTATATATGGTATAACGAATTCCAATGCTACCTTATCAATTCAAAATTTTCATATCTTACTACATTCTATTACTAATAAATATTAAAACTAATATTAACATATATCATCTCAATTTATTTAGTAAAATAATATACTCATTACTCTTTTTTCATATATATATAATTAATAAAAATATATGCCATATATCTTTCTCTAGAGTGATTTTCAATCCTTGAATACATAAATCTAATTCAAATATAATCACTGAATATGGCACATAAAAAATATCAAATATAATCACTGAATGTGACACATAAAAAAATATCACCAGAAGAATGTATGAATGTGACACACTCATAATACCATCAAAACTAAATCTGACACACTTATAATATTATCATAACAATAACTTTTGTTGGTTTTTTCTTGTCATTCAATTTATTGGATTTTTTTATTATTAAATTTGTAATATATTTTTATCTTTACCTTTAAATATACTCTAGTTGATTGCTAAATTGAAGAGCTTGTGTATGTGAGGGATGAGGATAGGCCCTTCAATTTTAAGATTTTATTTTGGTATCTTTCTATATTCTTGTCTTTCTTTTCTGTGAATCCCTTAACCCAAAACTTTATGTCTTCTATAGAAAATACTTCATCCTCTATATAAATGTTTGAAATGTTGTCCACAACAATAGGGGATTCATAAAGATTTTTGAGGTAGGAGTTCCAATCCTTTAGGGGAATATTATTATTTTTTAGTTTCATGAGTCACAAATTACCTCTAAAATCTCTTAGGATCTAGCTTTGATAGTTGCAGAAGCTTCTCTTGCTTTATATTTATGTAATATTATTTTTTTCCTTTTAATTAGGGCTTTGTGTCTGTTTACCAAATCCAATTTTAAGGACTGATTGGAGACATCCTAATGGATTTTCTAGCAATTTTAAGAAGAGAGGGTTGTTGTAAAATTAAAAAAGATCTTCAATTTTGTTAAAAAAAAAATCATGATCTTTTAATACTTTTACTATTTACGGATTTAAGTTTACATAATAATAAATAATTTTTTTCCATGGAAAAAAGCATAATTTTATTCATCCAGGAGAGACAAAATTACATTTTTTAGGTGCTTTTATGAGCACAACACACCCATTGTGTGTATAATGGAACAAAGAGCATAGGTCCTTGACCCTAAGTCGAACAAGGGGCCTTAAAATAGGCTTTTTAAGAGAGAACTGATAGCCTATTATTTACATCACCTGAAACAAGGTGGGAAATAAATTGTTTGTTTAAGAGTCATAGATGTGCTTGTATTACAGACTGGTGAAAAATGTTGGTGATTGTTGCTTGTAAAAATTACATTTGATAAGAGTCTTCTCTGTTGTGGATATCATCTGCGGAAAAATGTTGGTGGTTGTTGTTGCAAAAATTAGATATGATAAGAATCTTCATGTTTCCAAATTACATTGACCAAGTGACTATTTAATAAGTGAGTGAAGAAAGAGAATCATTCACGCGGTTGTTCTGATTCTCCAATAAAGGAACAGTGGTAGAAGGCATGAGTTTCATATTCCTTGAACTATATGATGTATCATTGACCCAAATTTAGAGGAAGACATGCTTTTGATAGTGCATCTGCTACCACGTTCATGTTCCTGTAGACATGGGAGATAACCACAGTATCAAATTCTTCTAGCAAACTAAAGATGTCCTCCAAAATATGGAGAAGAAGAATATTGTGACACTACTAAAGTTTTCTTTCCCAGTTGATGGCATTCATAGAATCACCATATATTTGGAGGTGAATTATTTCCTTTTGTTTAGTGAATAAAGGTAGTAGTTTCAAAGTCAATAGTTCGGCATAGTTATTTGTACCTTGTCCCAGTCTCAATTTTAGATGAAAAGAATGGTTTTCAGCTAGATGGAGTACTATTCCTCCCCTGCAGGTGTGATTCTGAGAAGCCCCGTCGAATTGATCCTAGGGATTTTATTTTTCTATGGTATCTGTTTGTTTCAACTATAGAGCCGGGCCTTTTTTTTACTGTGGGAAATGTGACAGGATGGATAAAATTTGGGCTACAGTTATCTTAGGAAGAGGGGCTTTGTCTTTGAAGATTGTAGCATTTCGAGCCAGTGAAATGCCCCAATTGATGATGAGGGGAAGATATTTTAGCTCCTTGAATATTGGATATTAGATCCAAGACTTCCAAGAATGTTCCAAGATGGTTCCTCCCCAGATACAGTTCTATCCAAGACTAGTTGAGGATTCAATCCACACTCTCTTTGTAAATGGGCAGGAAATGAGCATGTGGTAAGTTGTTTCATTTTCATTTTCACAAAGGGTACATCTTCCAGGTCCTTCAAACTGACGTTTTCTCCGGCTTTCCCAGGTTGGAACTTTTTCATTTAGAGTCGCTCATAAGAAAATTTGGACTTTTTGCAGAAATTTTAACTTCCAAAGTCCCCTCCACCACCAACTTGGATTTTGTTCAAGGAGGTCCA
Organism: Picea engelmannii; assembly: GCA_009831015.1. Taxonomy (NCBI): domain Eukaryota; kingdom Viridiplantae; phylum Streptophyta; class Pinopsida; order Pinales; family Pinaceae; genus Picea; species Picea engelmannii. Next base: position 370,725 of record ML797597.1, on the reverse strand, counting down.
AGTTCAAAGTAATGTAGCCAAGTTTTGGGGTATAATTTCCCAATGGATCCTTTTTCCAAACCAACTCGTCCTCTCTGTCTGAAATTCTGATGTGGCGTACCTGTAGTGATGTGATGTATTTTTCATATTGAGTTGCTAGAGCTCCAATTAGCCCCATATTGGAAACACTTTTCCATCCTTGATTCCAGAGGGTAGTTGAGTTAGGGTCAACAAGGTGGGAGAGGAAGAATATTTTATGCCTATGGAGATGGTTAATTAATTCCAATGGGAGGATGTGAGAGTTTCCACTTCTCAATCAGTGATCCGCACCAATGAGAAAGTGATTTCCTTTGCCTACTTTCCAGGCCATTCCTTCCCCTATCATTGGAAAGGAGGAGATTTATGATTTCCAGAAAATCGATCTTTTCTTGTGGGCCTTGTTTGGAGATTGAATCCAATCCTCAACTGTATCCAGTGCAATGTATTTTTGGGTGACTTCCAAAGACCATAGGTTGTTTCCTGAGATGAGGAGCCAACCCATTTTTTCCGCCAAAGCCTTGGAGAAAAAAAATAAAAATTGAGTCCCCAACCTCCCAGATCTTTTGGTGGGGAAAGACGGTCCATTTTTTCCCATGGCTGAGTGAACTTGTCCCCAGAGCCCGACCAGATAAATCGGGAGCATGCCCTTCTAATATTTTCTAGTATTCCTTTCAGAATCCAAGCCAATGACATATAGTATAATGGGATGGATTATAGAACCTCTTTGGTCAGAGTGAGTCTTTCTTCCCTTGAGAGCCACCTGAAGCTCCATACAGTTAGTATTTTCTCCAGTTTTGAAAGCATCCATTTCCAGTCCTCCTTGTGATAATTTTTCGGCTTCAGGTGAAACTCTAGGTATTTTAGGCCTCCCGAGAAGTCCAGGATTGTAAAAGGAAAGAGTATTCGGTAGGTATCTTCTTACTCTATTTCCATTTCTCAGAATGAGAGGGTATAATTTTGGAATTTTGTTTTCATATATGTAGCTGAACGAAAAAGGGAAAGAATTTCTACTAGAACTTATGCATCCTACCCCCGACCACTGCAGGAGATGAGGATGTCATCCACAAATAGTAGATGTGTTATTCTTAGATCTATGGTTAGTTGAATTCCATGTAAATCCCTCGTTCTTACTACATTAGCAATATCCCTGCTCAGACCCTCAACCACCAAGAGGGAGAGGAGTGGAGAAAGTAGACATCCTTGGTGAAGACCTTTTTCAGAGGTGAAGAAGGGTGAGGCTGCTCCATTGATAAGGAAAGAAAATGAAACTAAAGTAATGTAGGCCATCATCCATTTTATGGATGGAACCTTGAACCCGAGATGAGTGAGTAGGAGCTGTAGGTAGGACCAATTTACCCTATCGAAGGCTTTTGAGAGATCGATTTTTATGATGGTACCTTTATCTCTTGTAGTCTTCGGGCTATGAATCCCTTCCTGAGTGACTCATATTGCTTCATGGATTTGACGTCCTTCAAGAAACCTGAACTATTATTTTGAGATGGAGGCTGAGAGGAGTGGCTTTAGTTGACGAGCTATGACTTTGGCTATAATTTTGTAAATGCAGTTGCAGAGTGAGATAGGTATGAAATCATCAAAGGAGTGTGGATCGTCCACCTTAGGAATGAGGGCTATAAAGGTCATGTTTAGAGGTCTATGTATTCTTCCATTTAATCTATATTCCTCGATGACTTTAGAAATATCACCTCTGATTTGATCGAAGAATCCCAAATAAATTTCTATTGACCATCCCTCTAGACCTGGAATTTTATCCTTTTGAAAAATTTGGAGAGTGTCTTTGAGTTCAGCTTTGGTGAATTCTGCATAGAGGTCTTGGTTCCCTTCCTCTTCCACAAAAATAGGAACACAGAGGGCCAATTTTATGATGTCATCTATGTTTTCCCTTCCGTCCACTTTGAATAAGGACTGGAAATGTCTCTTTCCCAAATTTTTTATCCCTTCAAAGGAGGTGACTGATCTGTCCTCCTGGTCCTTTAGGCTCCAGATTGTGTTGTCAGCAAAAGCATGGAAAAATTTGGTGTTCTCATCCCCATTTTCTAGCCAGATTGCCTAACTTTTAAGCCTCCAAGTTGCTTCTTGTTCTGCCATTAATTTCATGCATCTTGCCTCAAGGCTCCTGATGTTTTCACAAGAGGATTTTGAGGAGAAACCAAATTCACTGTCTTGATAAATCACCTCCATTTGGTCCTCTATACTTTTCATTTCTCGCTCATCTTCTTTTTGTTCTGATTTTTCCCAAGGAATGACCCATTTTTATTTTTTTTAGATTGTCCATGAATTGGATGGTTGTCAGAGTTTCATTTGTATCTTGTATAGGGGTCCAATTTGATTTAACCAACTTTTGAAAACCTTCATCCTTTATCCAAGTAGAATTGAATTTAAAAGGAGAGGTCAGCTTTTGGGGACCCCCTTCAACAGAAAACCAAACTGGGGAGTGTTCTAATTCCCCTCCACTCCCAATCCATTGGCGGAAGTGGAAAGGAAGAATCGACATAGATTTTGTGATCAAGAAGTGGTCTAGTATTTTGGCAACACAAGCCTCCCCAACCCTCATATTCCTCCATGTGGGAAGCAACTTGACTGGTTTTATATCAATAAAGCCTTTGGAATCCAAAATATGGTTAAAAAACTCTTCTTGGGGGTCTGGGTGTGTCAAGGGGCCCCAACTTTCATCTTCCCCTAAAGAAAAATTGAATTCATCGCCAATTATTAAATTTTCCACCTTCAAAAGATATTTGTTAAACAAAGTGTTGTCACCAGGCTGAAGTGGAAAGAAGGATGATTGTGGGAAAGAAAGAGTGAAGAAATGGAAGTAATAGCTGGAGAAAGAACAACGGGTGCACATGCAAGAAAGTGTGCACAAGGAAAGCGATAGTTGGAGGAAGAACAACACGTGTGCATGGGAGGAAGACCTAACGTTGGTAGGGTTAGGGTTTTGGTAATTTTCGGTAAGAAGGCTGACGAGACCGAAATGTATAGATATAGATACGAGAGTATCATTTAGAGGTTGTTGGTTGATTTATTTTTATATATTGGCGTTTTTACAGTAATTTTACTATTTTGTAAGGATTCAGGTTCCTATACCGTTCTAGTAGAGTAATACATGAATGAAGGTGTTATGCAATATTGTTATGTACCATTTTTGTAAGTTGTTGAGATAGAAATGAGGAGAGAAGGTAGATCTGAGGATTAGTTCACAGGCTGTAGAGCTTGGTGCGATCTAGTTCACCTCATCTAGATCTTACCCATAAGAGGGGAATTGTAAGTGCGTGGCTCCAGAGATGCCAAACTGCCATAATAAAATATCCAAGAGCCAAATATTTGTGGACATAGCCCAGGGGGGGTGAACCATAGTAATAAATGTGTAATGTGATGAATGCATGCATCTCTTTACTTTCTTTCAGCAGTTATTGTTATGCTTAATAAATGAGTTAATGCATTGTCATTGAATATGAGTATGATGCTCGGGAAGCAACCTGTGTAATGGAAATATGTACCCGTGAGGAATAAGTAGATTACCTTCATAGTTTGTAGTGCATGGCTCTGGTTAACAAACCCCTATCTCATACTCAATCCTAGGCTATAAACACCTGAGTCTTACATCCAACCATTTAAATCTATCTCGGGTGAGACTGTGTAGTGCATTCCATGTACTGTGTTTCCTTCTGGTTTACAAGGAGGGCCGATAGCTTTAGAGGCTTTGTTGGAAACCAGAATGACATGAACCCTGGGCCAATAAATAAGATAGATAGGTCGCGAAGACCGACCAGAGAATAAAGGATAACCAACAAATGGTTTCGTTGCCATTTTAAGAGGAACAAGAGAGGACTAAGTAGGCGAGATAGAGTGAACGAGAAACGAATGAGCGAAAAAAAATAACAATGAGCCATTAGAAGCGGATGTTGAGACCTTGGAACCCCACGAAAGAAAAAATCAAAGGCTGGTTGAGAACCAAAGACCTAGAGTTTGCCGAGAAAGACAATAGAAACCCTAGCATCACACCTTGCAAATATTTGGATAAATATGTGTTTACAAATTTACACAAAGTCTTTTTCTGTGATTTTCCCCACCTAATGCAGGAGTGGATACTAAGGTTGAAAGACAACCACGTGATGAACCGGATTTGAATGCTAGATTGGACCCCAGTATAGGTTGAGAAGTTACAGCAAGTGAACAACAAATTCACCCATGCAGTTGACTTTTGTCTTGACAGTATTGTGGCAGGCTTCATCACAGAGTTTGCAGTCGACACAACGAAGTCATACAGCATAGAAGAGAAAGAATTTCTATGCAGACCTTGAGGAAGGTACATTTGATCACTGTATATTTCTATTAAAATATTTCTATATAACAAAGGTATAATGACAATGGAATCATACAGCTAGACTTCCCTGCATGCATGGGGGAAGGGGGGAAGCACTGATAGAGAAAGGATAAATGGAAGAAGGTGAGGATAAATGAAAGAAGGAGGAGGAACTCTTGGACCCGATCCTGATTGATGACGACCAACTTTAGTGGATATTGGCATCATCAAGAACGACGCGTAGTGGAGTACTCTACCAATATAAGGTGAACACCAAGAAGAGATCCATAGCCACGAGGGAGGCTTGGACAATGATGAGCAATAGGTAGAGTATCTTCGAGTTGTGGAGCAGATTGAGGAAATCCTGCATGCACCTTATGAAAGGAAAAAAAGAGGCCCAAGAACAGGAGGAGAAGGTAGCCATACTATCCATATTAATGTCAGTGTGGAACCCATAAACCCATGTGCGACTAGTACACCAAAGAGAACACCACCGTTTAGACAACAAAAGTTCGGAGGAAGTCCAACAACAAGAAGTACATCTACCATGGGAGCAACAACTGGAGGAGCCAGTTCAGGAAATATTAGTCAAGTATCTACACTGCGCGGCGGAGGTAGAATTTCAGTCTTCAGAATGGCAGGACATGATCCCACTATTAGATCACCATAATTTAGAGGAGAAGCAATAGAATATCCTGAGAATAACTTGTTCATTTGTGCAAAGATCTGGGAGGAAAAACAGATCACTGATGAAGATACCAAACTCGCATAGTTAGCGATCACGCTAAGAGACCACGCACTAGACTGGTACATGAGTCTAGACACAAACAGTGCCCCTGGGACGATGAGGACACTGGTAGACATTAAGAAGCTATTGATTAATGAGTTCCAGAAGCCAAGCTTAGAGGATCAGTACATGAACGAGATGATCGAGATAAGACAGAAACCAGGAGAGTCTGTATGGGATATTGACCAGAGATTCAAGCGACTAAAGGGGAAGTTAAAATACCTTATGACTGAGATGCAGCACCGGCACCTGTTTTTCAACTCACTACTCCCACTTCTAAAATATCCCTTATGACATCATAAGTTTCAGACGCATGCAGAGGCTCTGCAAGCAGCCTTGCAACTAGAAGAGAACCAGTACCAGCAGACGGACCCAGCTATTGAGGAATTGAAGGAGGATTTGAATAATATGACATTTCAGTTCAACCAGAATAAGAAAAAGGACAGACGAGAAGTCATTTGGTGCACCACATGCAGAATGGAAGGACACCACAAGAACGAATGTCCAACATTCACACAGTATATGGAAACATGTATGCCAAACCCACTACCACAGGGAGGATTATGGTGTGAAATATGCAATAAACTAGGTCATGACCCTTACCACTACACGATGATGCAGAAATACCAGACAGTTTCAAAGAATTCATAGTTTACCTTTTGTAAGTCAGTGGGCCATGATGACAAAGATTGCAGAACTATGGATCTGATGTGGGAAAGAACATCAGATGCGTATAGAGTACAGGCTGAAATGATGACTGGGCAAGTAGAGCCCCAATTCAACCAAGCCCCAGTCCCATACAACACTGCGCAACAATAGTATAATACTGTGCAACAACCCTACAATAATGTGCAACCGCAGTACAAGCTGGCACAGCCCCAGTACAATACTACGCAGTATAATCAGGAACCATAGTATAATGCACTGAGAGGTGATCGCATAGGCTGTCGAGGAGGAGGATGAGCCAGAGGAGGTTTCAGACATGGAAAAGGACCAATCGCATGTCACAATTGTCAGCAACTAGGACACTATGCACAGGAATGTCCACTACCGCCAGCGACCTGTATGTATTGTCGCGCATCGAATCATGAGACAGAGGAATTCCTGACACTACTAGTAAAGATTCAGGAAAAAAGGAGCCAAAACAATCAGAATGTTCAGTGGATTCCATCCAAAGAAAGGGACGACAGACGAAACATCAACATAGTCACTCGTGGAGGAACAAAAACAGGAAATGACGCAATTCGACAGGAACCAACACATAACCAATGGATAAAGAAGAACACTGGCCCAAAGAAGCAGTTATGTGCACCTAAAGAAAATGAGACTTTTAGGGAAGCCAGACAAGAATTTTAGAAGGTGGACACAATGTCGACTTCAACTGCACAACCAGTTAAGGAAGCCCCTGAATACAAAATGTCATCATCATTGGATCATACCAACAAAATGCAACCCAAGTGACAAGTAAGTACTATCAAATACTTTTTGAAATCATGCGTAAAAGTATTAAGTGATCCTTCATCTGTGAAAATATTGCAAAACATACTAGAGAAATGTAACAGCGAGACAGAAGAAAAGCTAGAACCAAAAACCGTCAATCACCTCCACACCCAAAGAAGAACAAGTAGGGAATTTAGACTAAATGCTAACATTGGGGATTTCAATATGGGAGACATTATACTAGACCTAGGATCCAAAGTGAATGTACTACCAAAGAAGACATGGAAATGCATGGGAGAGCCAACAATGGGATACTCAAATGCTTAATTAAAACTAGCAAACCAGCGTAGAGTCCTACCAATAGGTAGACTGAAAGGAGTAACAGTAGATCTTGATGGAGTGCGCAATAAGGTGGACTTTGAAGTCATTGAAATAGTAGATGGCACAACACCGTACCCGTCACTACTTGGTCTATATTGGGTGTTTGACAACCAGGTCATAATTTACTTGAAAACAAGGAAAATGACATTTTAATCTGGATATTACAAGGTCATAGCACCACTAGATCCATCAGAAGGGGATAGGTTCGTAGACCCCACTTTCCTAGACTTAGAGGATATCGACCAGTTGTATAGAACAACTGTGTGCAATGAGGATTGTGTAAACCCAATTGTATATGGGGTACTCAGTTGGTGGAGAATTACTTCATTTGCAATAGACTCAGACAACGGGTTAGAAAATTGGCAGCAGAGACTACACAAAGTATCCACGAGAAGATGTGCAAGAATAGACCATGCAGTACGGTGGATAGGCATAGAAATCAGAGAACTGCCCAGTTTCCATGGACTAAATGATTTTGAAACATTCTTGACACAATATGAAGATGAAGTACTAGAGAACCAGAGGCTACTAGCACTGATTTTGCACTCAAGGCTACACCCGCAATATGGTGGGGTGCACACAAGGAGACTATCACAGACTGGTATCAATGTAAGCGGTTACTGAGCATAAGGTTCGGTGTAGAACAAGAAAACAACAAACAACAGAAGTATGATGGACACAGAGCACCATAAAAGCATTGGGAGGTGTGTAGAACGCTATGGCAAATGACACCACCTGAGGAATGGCCTCATCACTTCATACATACTTTAGAGGGCATATCGACGAACTAATACACAGACCAAGAATTGTGAAAAGGAACTACAACATGGTGAATATTGCAGCAGAACTTCGCAGTCACTTTCTCATTCGAGCATGAGAACCCCAACATAGATGCAACCCTTAAACGAATAAGAGGAGTAATATTCATCAAAGAAATAGAAATAGAAACTATCACAAAAGAACAACAGCGGAATAACAAGACAGTCAAGGAACTATTGTCATGTTACCATGTATAGGAGGATGCACCAGACGAATATGACACACACGATATTCAAATTGAAGAAGTCGAAGGCGAAAGAGATGTGGAAGGACCACCCATAGAATCCGAAGTCATTTTCGCACCAATCAAGATAAAGAAGGCTAACATCGGAACCATCGAGCAGCCCAAAATAGCCAGCATTGGAGATTACTAGGATGAGCAGACCTTAGAAAGCATCACAGAATTGTTGCGCAAATATAGCGACCTTTTTCCCACAACATTTATACATATGAAGGGTATAGCCAGAGAATTAGGAGAAATGAAGATACCACTCAGATCCGACACGAGACCTATTAAACAATGACCTTACAGACTGAACCCCATATATAAACATAAAGTTAAAGATGAGATCGACCGGATGCTCAAAGCCGACATAATTGAACCAGTCAAGGAATCAAAATGGATAAGACCGATGGTAGTATAGGACAAGAAACAAGGAAGAGGGATTAGGATATGCGTCGACTTGAGGAAGTTGAATGATGCATGCCTACACGACCCATTCCCTACACTGTTCACAAATGAAGTGCTAGAGAATGTGGGGGAACATGAAGCTTACTCATTCACTAATGGATTCTCAGACTAATATCAGATTAAGATAGCATGGGAGGACAGATACAAGACCACGTTCGCGACAGAATGGGGATCTTACCAATATACAGTCATATCGTTTGGACTGAATAATTCACCAACAATATTCTCCAGAGTGGTTATCGTAGCATTAAAGAATTCATCCATCAGTTTCTCGAAGTATACCTGGATGATTGGACAGTTTACAGTCTGTTGAAACACCATGTGGAAGTGTTATGACTAATGTTGGAACAATGCAGACAGTGCCAGATATCACTGAATATCAAGAAATGCATATTTGGAACACCATTTTGGATACTATTGGGCCACATAGTATGAAAACAAGGCTTACTAGTGGATCTGGCAAAGATCACAGTCATTGTGAACTTACCAGCACCAAAAACAATCTGTCAGTTAAGAGAAATGTTAGGACACACCGAATACTATAGGAAATTCATCAAAGGATATGTGCAGATCACAACACCAATGGAAAAGATTCTAAGGAAAGATACAAAATATCAATGGAATGACGCATGTCAACATGGGCTAGACACTTTGAAGGAAAATATGGTTACTACACCAATATTAGTATTTCCAGACTAGGAAAAGACATTGCATGTGCATGTATATGCATCAATGATAGCACTTGGAGTTATCTTATCGCAACCAGGAGTGGGAGACTTGGATCACCCGATAGCATTCGCAATCAAAAAACTATCAGGATCAGAACAAAATTATAACACGACGGAAAGAGAAGGCCTAGCTACGGTTTACGCACTGCAGAAGTTCATACATTACCTATTGGGGAAACATTTTAAGATGTTTACAGATCACTTAGCCCTGAAATACCTAGTAAACAAGCCAGTGTTGGGGTTGTCGATGGTTATTGTTATTTCAAGAATTTGACTTCGAAGTAATAGTCAAACTAGGAAAACTGAATGCAGGACCTGACCACCTATCATGGGTCACAAATGGAGAAGAACCCACGAACTTAGAAGACAACTTTCTAGATGCACAGTTATTTTCAGTACAAATTGTTGATGACTACTTCGGAGAGATCATCCAGTACTTGAGCACAGGTACCGCACCGCAAGAATATACCACCACATAGAAGAAGAACCTGGTAGTTTGTGCATCCGAATATCAACTGATCGCAGGACATCTATACAAGATGGGCACAGATAGCATCTTACGAAGGTACATGTTAGAGCACGAACGACCAAGAATTTTAGCAGAAGCCCATAAGGGAATGGCAGGAGGGAATTATGCAGGAAAAGATACTATGCAGAAGGTAATCCGCGTAGGACTATGGTGGCCAACGATCCATAGAGACTCGAAAGAGTATTGTCAGAGATGCAATGTCTGTCAAAGGGTAGGTGAACCCAACAAAAGGGACGAGATGCCATTACGACCGCAAGTGACGTTACAGGCATTTGATAAATGGGAAATAGACTTTGTGGGACCAATTAACCCACTAACCAAAAGAACAAGGGAAAGATACATCATCACCGCAACAGAATACCTAACAAGATGGGCAAGAGCTACACCAGTAAAAGACTGTAGTGTAGAGACAACTGCACACTTCTTATTTGAACAAGTAATTACTAGGTTTGGGTGCCCAATATTTTTTATGAGCGACCAAGGCATGCACTTCATAAATAGCACCATCCACGTGATGCTCGAAGAGTTTTAATTTCACCACCAGAAAAGCACACCATATCATCCACAGGCGAATGGCACAGTATAATCCTTTAACAAAATTCTAGAGAATGCACTGACATATATCTGTAATGTCAATAGGACGACATGCAAAATGTTGACAGAGCACACACCATTCAAACTAGTCTATGGCCAAGAAGCAATAGTGCCATTAGAATTTTTAGTACCCAGCTTACGCGTAGCAGCTATCACACAAATGATCGAACGAGGCACAATACATGAAAGACTAAATCGGCTATTGTCAATGGAGGAAGGCCAAATCCTAGCAGGATTCCATCAACAAGTGCAGAAAGCCAGAGACAAATCTTGGCACGATCAACACATCAAGAAGAAGACGTTCAAGGAAGGAGATCTAGTATTTCTCTATGACAACAAATCGTTTCAGCACCCAGGAAGATGAGAATGCATTGGTTAGGAAAATATGAGGTAAAATCTGTAACAGATGGAGGATCTATGCAGTTATGATATTTAGCAGGCGCAGACCTAAGAGGAATGATCAACGGGAGCCGACTGAAGTTGTACAAGGACAGTCGACCACCCACAGCGCAGTAAAAAAAAAAAAATCAAAATAGAGAACAAAAAGGGGAAACAAAACTAAAAATCCCGAAGCATGCCAGAGATAGAAAGGCCGCATAACATTTGAAACATGAATTCAGCAAAGGCAAGGACAATGGTTACATACCAAAGAAAAATGAGTAGGAAACGAAAAGTCGGAAAAAGTAGTATGACAGGACAACACTAAGCGAAATTAAAGCACGGTAAGGACTAATGGAACATCACATTAAACACGCCAACTGGAAATGGAAAAGTAAGCGTAATGGAAAGTATGAAAATGTCGTAGAGGCATTAAACCCATAGTTATGGTGCATTAATCGCATCATGGAGGAAGAGTCCTCAACAAGCTTCATGAAAATCCCATACAACACACGAGCACGAAAGCAACTAGTCTATTCGCAAAAGGGGAATAGAGAGAGAGCCATAGCAGCCAGAACAAATAGAACGAGACCACAGAGCTCACCGAATTCATTCAAAATTAGAAAACATTTGACAGTCGCCACTATGGCACCATCAAATCTCGCAGAACTAGGCCAGACAGCCAGACCGACCAAGGTTCAAAATAGGTCACGAGGACCGTTGGAAGAAATTGAGCAGCAACAGCCAGAGATCGTCGATATTGATGAAATCCCATCCCCAAAGATGATACCGGTGAACTCTACACCAATACTAGAAGAGATTCAACATCCACAAGCAGAGACCATGAAGGAGGATATGTCAACAACAACACAGGAGCCTCAGAATGAGGAAGCGGAAACCCAATGGGAAGTGCAACCAGAAAGCACTGAAGCAGCCATGCAAGTTAACGACGTGACTTAGAATCTGGGAGCAGCAGTGCAACCAGATGAGTCACAAGTACCCAGCCTAGGTCAACCAACAGAGGAGACTGTTGGAACTACCTCGACTTTGCCAAAGTGGCTTACAGGGGAGCAACCGGCATTTGTTGGAAATTTGAACCAACCACCACAACAAGAAGACAAAGTTCAGATACCGAGCTCACCTCGCAAGAAACCGATAGTAGAAATTGTTTTACCACACATACCACATGGAGTACAGGAATATCCGCAGCTACTAGGTCACGTCGGGAAGATCAATTATTTTGACCATGACATATCAGATGAAGCCAAGTACCCGGAACTTGCGCCAAGGGTTTTTATGTAGAACATAGTGGTAAACCAACTTGGAGAAATGATCAACCAGCCACATCAGTCGACAGTTGGACTGGACAGAACATGAATTTTAGGGTTGCTGAAACTTCCACATTTTGGCAGAGGCCAGTACACAACAACATGCATCAAGAAGTTGTTAGCAGTCACACACGGAGGGGATATATGGCTGAACAAACCTATCCCCATAACTGTTAATCTTATCGCGTAGATAATAGGACTACCTAGCCAGGGCATGGATCCTGCGCTGATTCTGGACGATAAATCCAAGGAGAAATCATTAGCACAGGAAATGAAGAATAAATATGGTACCGCCAGGGGAACAAGAGGCATTATAATCAAACGGATCAACAATGCAATGACACAATTGGTCACAAAGATCTTATCCTTTAAATTGTTAAGAAAATGCCACAAAGACAAAGTACCAATAGCAGTCATCGCAGTTGCATCTCAATGCGCAGAAGGCACCTCCGTGAGTTGGGCACCTTATCTATTAAAATTGTTCCAAGTGGACTGCAAGGATGCGCAGGACTTCGGTACAGAATTCCATTAATCATGGCTTCTCACTCTCATAGCCTTCATGGGATGGAGGGAACCAGAGTACATAATTTTGTGTACTAGACCGCAGCCAGCAGGAGCGAGATATCTATTACTGAAATCTGGGCCACAGGCCAGGCATAAGAGGGAGAATGGAATCGTATTTGAATCATACATACATATTATACAGGAAGCTATCAGTCGATCATGGAAAATAACACCAGAGGTTGTCATGTGATATGGGGATATCGCTAACTTCTGGGCTACACATCAAGCCATGTCGATACAACCAAGGTAGGATCCAGATAAACAATGGCTATGGATGTGCTACTACATCACAGAGGGTGACATCGACATGGTCATCAGCGAATGGCCTGATGAATGGAGAATCCCATCCATTCCTCAGGAAGTACCGGAAAGAACAACAAAAGGAGAGGCAACGCAAGTGGAAACACAACCTCCGCAAATTCTAGTGCCCAAGAAACCAAGGATGGGCCAAAATAAGATGACACAGGAAGACGAAGGGTCGAACCAAATAGGAACCCGGAAGGGGCAGAAAGCGACCAATAGACAATCGAAACAAGCTAAGGGAGCGCAAGAGACCACCCCAAATCCCATCACAAAGGAACCAGGGGGAACGAAAAGACCAGTTGTGCAGGCAACAGGCACGCGCAAGAAATCGAAGGCGCAACGAGCATCACTGGACTATACGATCATGAAGGATGATGGAGAAATGATCGCCAGAATGGTCCAGGACTATCTAGAAGAAGTCTTCGATCACGTAGCACATCATAGGGATAAACTGCAAAAAGAGATAGCATAAATGGGACAGCTCCTCAAGACACTCGAGGAGGCCCAGACAAAAAGTAGCAGCAGAGGCATAGAGTCGTCAACAACATAGACCAACGAAAGAGTGGAGGTAGAAGAATGAGACCCAGTCCTTCCAATGCCACACACACATGCAACGATCTACATAAAACCTAGCATGCTGCGAATGGAAGAAATCGTGGGACAAACACCACTAAAGGATTTGGACCACATCCAATTGGTCTTGACGTAGATGCCATCAAGGGAACCATACAAATTATAGAGTAGCGTCGACCACGAAATGCAGTCTCAAGAACATAAAAACTGAGTCGAGCTACAAAAAGAAACAGAGAAGCGGGAAGCACTAGAAAAATATTGTGAGCATGCCAAATCAAAAACTCAGGAGGAGAAAGAATGCAGGAACAAACTGGAATGAAGAGTGGAAGAATTTTTTGGGAAACTTCTAAGCTTTGCACAAGGAAACGAACTACCAGTCGCAGAAAAGATCGACCAAATTGTGCAGGCAATTGATCGATATCAGAAGGAGATCGAGGGTTTCCAATAACAGCTCACACCAACAACTCCACTGGTAGTAAAGGATAAAATGAATCAGGAAGAAACAATGCAACTATAGGAGATATAGAAACAAATTAGCACAACAATGGAATTGTTCAATAAAGCAATGCAACTTTGGACAAGGTTGGAGGAGGATCCGCAGGTCCAAGTCCAACACTGGGACAAGGAAGAGGAGAGGATCAATGCAGTGATCCAAGAACTCAAACAGTGGAAGAAGACCATATCAATCCCAGAACGATTCAAAGGGACGCAAGAGCTAAAGAATATGCAGGAAGAACTTATCACTGTGCAAATGCAGAAACAAGAGCGTCAGGCTGAAATAGAACCATTGTAGGAACAGGTAACAGAAGTACTCGCATAGGCAGAAGGAGCCAAAACATAGATAGCACAGACACAAGCAGAATGTGCAAGATTATTGAGTGACAAAGTGGCAGTTCAGGTAGTGGACACCATTAAGGAGAAGACCATGCAAGCACTGACAAAAGTAGCAGAGCTGAAGGAAAAGTTCCAAATGATCACCGAGGAGATCGAGGCAGCTCAAAAAGATTAGGTGACTCGGGACAAGTCACATGTCAGTGTTGGGGGCCTGTTGGCACCAGGCCGAAGTGGAAATAAGGATGATCATGGGAAAGAAAGCGTGCAGAAATGGAAGTAACAGCTGGAGAAATAACAACACAAGCGCATGCAAGAAAGCATGCACAAGGAAAGTGACAACTGGAGGAAGAACAACACGTGTGCATGGGAGGAAGACCTAACGTTGGTAGGGTTAGAGTTTTGGTAATTTTTGGTAAGAAGGATGAAGAGCCTGAAATGTATAAATATAGATACACGGGTATTGTTATCACTCTGTAATTTTGCCCAAGGCTGAAAGGCAAACACAGAGGCAACATCAGAACCGCTTCAAGTCCTGGATATAGCCCTCCAAGACTCAGAGATGGATCTCTCTGTCTGATATAGCTTTGTTTGCAGAAATATTAGGCTAGTTATGAAGAACATGTAGGTTTTGGTTGTAAAAAGGTTTATAAATTGGTTGGGACAGCTTACACATCCATTGGGCTATGGGGTCTGCAATTAATCAAATCTGATAAACAACCAGAAATGCCAAAGAAATCCTTCACAGGGCGAGATAACACACTCACTGGATCTTTAATAATTTAAGTGATGGACAGAGGAAAAGAAAGGGGAAACAAATCCAACTAACAAGCACTTAAGAATCTCTTAATTGAAGATTGTTTGGAAGACAAACATTGAAATCTTCAGAATCGGAATCAGGGTATCAGAGATAAATCCTAAGACATAACGCTATTCGTAAAGATTAGATTAAGAAAACACAATGGTTACAGAGCAAGAAAACATTTACTAAGAAATCACATCACCAGTAAACATGCACAGGAATCCTGTAAAGAGCCTCTTTCATTAATGGCAGATCAAAAATGTTACAGCTTGGTCGCCTCCAGGGCATGAAGATCCAACCCTATTACATTAAAATCATATCAATAAATAGTATATCTCTCCTCCTCAAGTTCCAAGAGTCGGTTCAACCGTCTCGACCGAAAATAGCCACCACTCCCATCAAATTCGGAGTTTTCTGTTATGAGAAATGGGACCGTTTTTCGGCGAAATAGGGGTCCGTTCAGACGTGATTCTCTCTTCAAATATGACACCTGGGAAAAAACTGAAAGAGTTTATTGTAGATGGGCATGTTCTGGACAAAAGCCTCCTTCAGTTTCGCAAAATTCATCTCCAGCTGGCCGTGGCAGCTCTTGCAAAATCGGGACTGAAACTGAAAATGGCAAATCTGGAAAAATAGGCCTCGAAGATGCCTTCGACCTGCTCTGCTCGTAACTCCGTTGAAAAAACTGAAAAAAGGGTTTTGTTCCTCATCTTGTTCTGACCAAAAACCTCTCTCATATTTTTAAAATTTGTCTCCGTTTTCTCAGGATCTCCGTCAGAAGAAGACATGGTAAAAATGGGCGAAAATAGTGAAAATGAGGAAAATGGGTTTTTTGGCGGGAAAAAACTCTGACCCCCCCTCGTTAAATGAAGAACGCCAGGGGGGTCCGAATTGGAACCAAGGTGATTGATCTTGGGGATTAAATCAGGGCCGTTGGAAATTGTGTGAGATTTAATATGAAATCGGACCCCCCCTCGTTAACTGTCGAACTCACGGGGGGGTCCGACCTGAAATATGGAGTGTTGATTTTATTTAATAAGGTGGATGAGGAGGGGGCGTACATGAAAATGTACGTGGGTTTATGTGAGGGCGGGAGTTGTGGTAGTGAAGGTAGGTGGGGGATGGGACGTAAGTGGTGAGTGGGGTAGGGATGTGACATGGGAGTGATGTAAGGGATGGGGAGTTTAGGACTTAGGATAGTCCACGTTATTTTTTAAGTTTTTTCCTTTTTAATTTTTTAATATTTTATGT
>ML797597.1:334316-354007 GCA_009831015.1 Picea engelmannii | reverse complement strand
AAAGGACAAGGGGGTGAGGATGCAGCGGATGAAGGATGCAGCAAGGTGATGGAGGATTGAGCGACAAGAGTGGAGGGAGGAAACAGAATCACCTGAGCTATACTTCGTCACCGAGAGAGATGTCAAATCAACAGTCGAAGTATCGATTTGCCTATAATTATAGGACCCTAACATAGGCTCCACCTGGGGATGGCAGCTTCTTTCAGGAGGTGTCAAGAACCACAGACTTCTGAACGTGCAGACCAGAGCTTTATCCATTGGGCTGATCCCAAAACTTATTCTGCAACCTGTAGCTGTTTTGATCTTTGCAACTGAAATGAAAACAAATGAACGCTGCTGAAAAAGAGATGCTCAGAGTGCTGAGCTTATTCATTTTCCTACCTACCTACCCTATGCAACTGATCATTTTGTAAAATCAAATAATACAAAAATGCCAGTGAAGCCAATCAAGCAGTTGATTTAGTGGCTCTATTCTTTCACCTCCTGCGAGGAGACTCAGAAATAAGTATGTTACTCGTGCTTGAGAGTAACTTCCACCCTGCTTTCCCTTGCATAGGATTTGATCAACCCATACAATAGGAAAAACATCAGCAACAGAAAAATATCCTGTATTAAAAAATTTGTCCATATAGGCAGCTACAGGATCGATATAGGTTTGGCCTATCTTTTGATTTTCATCCTCAAACAACTCAGCATCAAGACTCGATTTTTCAGCTGTGCATTCTGTGTCTTTCAACACTTCTTCATCTGACTGAGGATGCTCTGATGATTTCTGAAATGATGCTTCTGCTGCAAAAAACACATAATCTGATTGCATGACCATGTCAATATCATAACAGCTTTTTATTTCATGACTGGAGAACGAAGAATGATTTTGGCCACACAGGCCATCCAACTGATCAGCTATTGGATCCCGAAAAGACTGACAAGCCTGCTGCATAGACTCAAATAAAATTTCCTGCTTGTTTCTGTATTCATCCTTCAACACTTGTCCCAGAGTCTCCTTCAAAACTTGAAATGATTTAAAGCACAATGTCACAGCGTTCTTTGGGATCAACTCAGAATTTTCCTCAGGCCCTAAGCTATCATCAAGAATTTGAAAATCAATGTCTGTCAAGGGCTGCGATTCTGGGTTTAAAACAACCTCCATATCCTCAATGGTATCATCAATTGATTGGTCAGAGGGATATTTGTCTTCACTGTCTACAACTGACCTAGAGTTTCCTTTCATAAATTGACAAGATGAGCAACATAAGGATAAAGTGTCTTCACTTACTTTGACATTTTATGCACATTCCTCATTGCTGTCATGGCTGTTGTGTACGGGCTGATTGTCATATCTGAGCGGTAAGTGATCTTCTTCCTGCCAATGACATGCTGCCATCTTCTCTGAACAGACAACCTCCACTTCCGCTTCATGATCATCATTATACTGATCCCACTTGGGTGGACAATCCAAGTAAGGAATGTCGTCGAACATGCACATCATATCAGCCGGTTGCTCCTCTGCAAGTTGAGATGGAGCTTCATCTTTGACTGTGCCGTGAATTGAATATATGAAAGAATTATTATCCAAACCCTGGTACCAAGGAAGTGAAGCAACATGTTTGGGAACTGTGACACTTTCTTTCTCTGAAATCAAGGGAACATGATGTCTTTGGACAACAAGCTCCTCTTTTTTGTTAATCTTCTGCATCAGCTTTTCCATGGTACTGGCCAAAATCTCCAGTTTATCTTCTGATGATTTCAGCTGCTCCATTTCTTTGTCCTTCAACTGTGACCTCTTGATCAGTAAGTTGGTCTCTACATCAACAACAATTTTCTGCATTTCTTCAAGGTTTGCAGTGTTCCTTTCTCTTAACTGAAATGTCATCTCAGGGTCAAAGGCATCAGGGTAATGCAAGTGGGCAGATCCAGGGGGTGGCCTTATATCAGCAGGTATTGCATGATATGCCTGATTGAATCTGGATGAAAACTGATGTACTGTCTCCCCTGGCTTTCTTTTCAAGTGTTCATATTCTTCTAAGAGAATGAAAACATTTCCCCTGATCACCCACCTATCCAAGAAAACTTGCATGAACTGATGAAAATTTTTTATGCTTGCAGCAGGAAGGTTCTTAAACCAATCTTTGACTTTCCCTCCCAGAGACAGGGCAAACATCCTGATGTAGACATCATCATCTTCAACCTCATAAAGATCAAGGAAATCTTCAAGGTTTTGCATATGTTTTTCAGCAGTGATCTTGGCATTCTCTCCATCAAACCTAGGCAGATTATCTATGTAATTGACATGGGAGGTCATGGAGAATAGGAGGCAAATCCAGAGGCTTGTATCTGTCTGGGACTTTTGCAAGCACAGGAGATGTAACCAGAGGTGTACTGCCATCTAGAGATTTTACAAGAGCAGGAGATAAAGAAGGAGGCTTATAAACATCCAAAGGTTCAGCAGGAGTAGGAGACAAAGCAGGAGGCTCATGTATCACTATGGTTTCTACAGGTGCATCTGGGATGTGCACAGGTGTATCAGCATGTACATAATCTACAGTTGTGGGTATGATCTCTTGAGACTCATCAGTTGACTGATGGTCAAAATAATCTTCATCAATATACTTCTGACCAGGTTTTTGAAAAAGACAAGACATGATTGCAAATGAAACCAAATATGTCTTGAATGCAATTTGAACTTGAATACCTGGTCTTTCTTGACTGCTTGGCCATGCTTCAGGTTCTTCCTCCAGTGGAGTCTTCGAGCTGTCACTGTCTGGAGCTGTTTGGAGTCGCCAGGTGAATGATCTCAGCCTTCTTGTGTCTGGTCACTGTCCACCATCAGTGATCAGAGCTGGAGCTTGAAGTGTATTACTGGGAAAAACTCCCCAGTGGAGTCGCCATTATGTTATCACTCTGTAATTTTGCCCAAGGCTGAAAGGAAAACACAGAGGCAACATCAGAACCGCTTCAAGTCCTGGATCTAGCCCTCCAAGACTCAGAGAGGGATCTCTCTATCTGATATAGCTTTGTTTGCAGAAATATTAGGCTAGTTATGAAGAACAGGTAGGTTTTGGTTGTAAAAAGGTTTATAAATTGGCTGGGACAGCTTACACATCCATTGGGCTATGGGGTCTGCAATTAATCAAATCTGATAAACAACCAGAAATGCCAAAGAAATCCTTCACAGGGCGAGATAACACACTCATTGGATCTTTAATAATTTAAGTGATGGACAGAGGAAAAGAAAGGGGAAACAAATCCAACTAACAAGCACTTAAGAATCTCTTAATTGAAGATTGTTTGGAAGACAAACATTGAAATCTTCATAATCGAAATCAGGGTATCAGAGATAAATCCTGAGACATAACGTTATTCGTAAAGATTAGATTCAGAAAACACAGTGGTTACAAAGCAAGAAAACATTTACTAAGAAATCACATCACCAGTAAACATGCACAGGAATCCTGTAAAGAGCCTCTTTCATTAATGGCAGATCAAAAATGTTACAGCTTGGTCGCCTCCAGGGCGTGAAGATCCAACCCTATTACATTAAAATCATATCAATAAATAGTATAGCTCTCCTCCTCAAGTTCTGAGAGTCGGTTCAACCGTCTCGACCGAAAATAGCCACCACTCCCATCAAATTCGGAGTTTTCTGTTATGAGAAATGGGACCGTTTTTCTGCGAAACAGGGGTCCATTAAGACGTGATTCTCTCTTCAAATATGACACCTGGGAAAAAACTGAAAGAGGTTATTGTAGATGGGCATGTGATGGACAAAATCCTCCTTCGGTTTCGCAAAATTCATCTCCATCTGGCCGTGGCAGCTCCTGCAAAATCGGGACTGAAACTAAAAATGACAAATCTGGAAAAATAGGCCTCGAAGATGCCTTCGACCTGCTCTGCTCGTAACTCCGTTGCAAAAACCGAAAAAAGGGTTTTGTTCCTCATCTCGTTCTGACCAAAAACCTCTCTCATATTTTTAAAATTCATCTCCGTTTGCTCAGGATCTCCGTCGGAAGAAGACATGGTAAAAATGGGCGAAAATGGTGAAAATGAGAAAAATAGGTTTTTTGGCGGGAAAAAACTCGGAACCCCCCCTCGTTAAATGCAGAACGCCAGGGGGGTCCGAATTGGAACCAAGGTGGTTGATCTTGGGGATTAAATCAGGACCATTGGAAATTGTGTGAGATTTAATATGAAATCGGACCCCCCCCTCGTTAACTGTCGAACTCACGGGGGGTCCGACCTGAAATATGGAGCGTTGATTTTATTTAATAAGGTGGATGAGGAGGGGGCGTACATGAAAATGTACGTGGGTTTATGTGAGGGCGGGAGTTGTGGTAGTGGAGGTAGGTGGGGGATGGGACGTAAGTGGTGAGTGGGGTAGGGATGTGACATGGGAGTGATGTAAGGGATGGGGAGTTTAGGACTTAGGATAGTCCACGTTATTTTTTAAGTTTTTTCCTTTTTAATTTTTTAATATTTTATGTTTTTGTTACATCATGTTTATATGTTATGTATGTCTTTTCTTTTTATTTTTGTTTTTATTTTATTTTTGTATTTTTTATTATATAGTGTTTTATTATATAATATTTTTTTTAATTTTTAATTTGTTTATTACTTTTATCAATGTTTTATAATGTTTTTAAATGTTATATAATTTTTTGTAATTATTTAATAGTTTTATTTAATTAACCTAACTTAGATTACTAACTAATCACTAACCTAGTTTCTTAACTAACTTAATAATTAATTAATTAACAATTAATTAATAATTAATCAATTATTAAATAGTCACTTATTAATCAAATTTAACCTAGACTAATCTTTATTAAAAAAAAATTGTTCATCCTAAGTCCATTTGTGCAGGGATGGAAGGCGGGATAATGGAGGCTGACAAAGGACAAGGGGGTGAGGATGCAGCGGATGAAGGATACAGCAAGGTGATGGAGGATTGAGCGACAAGAGTGGAGGGAGGAAACGGAATCACCTGAGCTATACTTCGTCACCGAGAGAGATGTCAAATCAATAGTCGAAGTATCGATTCGCCTATAATTATAGGACCCTAACAGGTATCATATAGAGGTTGCTGGTTGATTGATTTTTATATATTAGGTTGGCGTTTTTACAGTAAGTTTACTATTTTGTAAGGGTTCGGGTTCTTATATCGTTCCAGTAGAGTAATACATGAATGAAGGCGTTATGCAATACTATTATTTACCATTTTTGTAAGTTGTTGAGCTATAATGGAGAAGAGAACGTAGATCTAAGGATTAGTTCATAGGCTATAGATCCTAGTGCGATCTAGTTCGCATCATCTAGATCTTACCCATAAGAGGGGAATTGTAAGCGCACGGCGCCAGAGATGCAGAACTGCCATAATAAAAGAGCCAAGAGCCAAATATTTTTGGATGTAGCCCAGGGGGGGGTGAACCACAGTAATAACTATGTAATGTGATGAATGCATGCATCTCTTTAATTTCTTTCAACAATGATTTTTATGCTTAATAAATGAGTTAATACATTGTCATGGGATACGAATATGCTGCTCGGGAAGTAACCTGTGTAATGGAAATATGTACCCATGAGGAATAGGTAGATCACCTTCATAGTTTGTAGTACATGGCTCTGGTTAAAAAAACCCTATATCATACTCAATCCTAGGTTGTAAACACCTGAGTCTTACAACCACCCATTTAAAGCTATCTCGGGTGAGACTGCGCAGTGCATTCCGTGTACTGTGTTGCCTTCTGGTTTACCAGGAGGGCCGATAGTTTTAGAGGCTTTGTTGGAAACCCGAATGACATGAACCCTCGGTCAATAGCTCAAATAGATAGGTCGAGAAGACTGACCAGAGAATAAAGGATAACCAACATAGAGTGTTCTAGAATGGAATCTTTTATGTATTACTCCCATATGCGTTGATTAATTTGACCTCCAGGCCAAGTCCTTCCACTTGTACATCTATCCCCAGACAAGATTCAGAAGCCTAGGAGTTTAAAATATGTATACTTCTAGAGCACGATCCGATGGCTAGTCCTCCCGACCTTCCTTGAGCGTCCAATCCCAGGAAATCCCATCCTAAAAAGAGAGTATAAAGTGTTTTGGTGGCCAAAATTTCATCTGCTAGGGTTTCTTGAAAAAGGACAACATCATGTTGGTGTAGAGATACCAACCTCTTTAGAGCGTATTTGTTTTGGGGGATCGCTAAAACCCTACAATTAAAATAAATGAGTTTCATGGGGGAGCCTCGACATGGGCGTTTTATGCTCTAAGAGCCTCGAGAAGAGACCGTTTATGGCCTGAAGCGATGTCCATTAGTGCACGATATTGAGATATGGAGATATGGGAGGATCTGCCTCGTCCCTTTTTTGTCTTCAAAGGTTCTGGGGTAGGGCCTAGTCCCTCGGAGTCTAAGGTAGGAATAGAGATCGATATATTGCGAATATGGAAGAGGATGATCGAATCCTCAGACCCCTCAGAGGAGGGTTCCTCGGAAGACCAGGAGTTAGGGGATTCAAGAGGAGAAACAGCGCGAAGAGCAAATTCAGCCAACAGTAGTAGAGGGAGAGAGGAAGAGGTGAAATGTGGTTTTATGGAGATAGTGTTTGGAGGTGAAAGTTTCTGAGGAGAGGGCATATAGTCCCTTAAAAGAAAATTGAAAGTGTTTAGCATACCATTTACAAGGTGGGGAATAGAAAGTTGCATACCCCAAAAGTTGTCGATTAGTTGTTGTGGTGTTGTCTTCGGGCTGTAGTCTGGGCGCGCCTCATCTCCAAATGATGGAACAAGAGCCAAAGCATCCTCATTCGGCATGGGTTGTCTAGCTGTTGAGGAGACTGGGAGAGATGTCGGGGTGGGGGATTGTGTGCCCACCAAGTTTGAAACTGAAGAGGAGGAGATTCCCCTAGTGGCCTCCTATCATTCATGGGCAGGCCTATTGGCTTCATATGAATGGTGGCTAGAGCGCCCCTGAGTGGATTGTTTGCAGTCCATAACAATGTGTCCATATTCGTGGCATCTTCTGCAATGGAAGGGAACTCCTTCATAATCTAGAATTTGGACCCTTTTTCATCCCAAATCGGTTAGGTTGAGGAATTCTCATAACCCTTCCCTAATGTTTAGAGAAACCATTATTCTTGCCACCGAAATATCTCTTGTATATAGGAATCCCATATCTGCAGTTAGGTACTCCCCCAGAAAATTCCCAATTGCTTGAAAACAATTTTTTGATCATAGATGAGGAGGAAGTCTTGGTAGACGAACCTAGATCGGAACAAAGTCCAGTCGCTCACTTACACCATCAAAGGTGGGGTTCCGTAACTTCATTAGAACCGGAGAAGAGTCGATTGCCCAACTTTTTTGGAGTACGACCAACGCCTGTGAGGGATTAGAGAAGATGATCATAAACCAGCCTTTGGAGAGGTGAAAGATATTGGGTGAAGAAAGGGAGTTCGCACCACAATTTTTTGTGGCCCAGGTCTCAAAGTTTTTTCACTAAATTTCCAACCATAGGATTTTCTAACTAGTGTTTTGTCTTCCATCACTACTACCCCATCCATAGAAAGGTCTTCTCCTAGAATGAAGTTAGGGCCTGCTTTATAAGACCCTAAGCATTTGTTTTTCTTCCTTCGTCTCAGCCCTATGGCCTCTTGCACATCAAGATATGAATCAAGGGGGGCACTTCGGCCTAGGACTCCACTTTGACCAATATCATAGTCGTTTAGGTTGTAGGGGTGCAGATTTGCGACAACAAAGCCTCTCTCCGGCTCTGCAGAAGTTTGACCTAAGGAGAAACCACGATCCACAAAGGGGAGGTAGCAGTACGTAGAAATTTCCTGACCCAACACCTAAGCGTGCACAAACCCTAGGTTCAGGTATTCAAAGGTCACTTTTGGAAAATGATCAGGGAAAACCCCCAATTCCACTAGCCCAGGACTAGGAAACAAGCTTACCATGTGATCTGGGAATGACTAGGAGACTGTTGTTGGGGATGGTGTAGAGAAGAAGTCGTAATGGATAGGAGAGAAATAGCCTTCGAAGGCCTGTGAGGGGTGTGCGCAAACAGGGTTCGAGGCAGAGTCGTGGCCTAAGGTTGAGAGATAAATCGACGCCAAGATCCCACATTCCTAGGGTTCCTATCCATGATAAGAAAAATATCATGATGCAGAAGCTAGGAAGAAGCATGTTACCCCTGAGAGTTGTGAGAAGACGTCGTTCTGAGTTTTCGGAGGATTCGTTGAAGACAACTAAGTTCCCAGGGGGGTCGTTGTGGACAACTGTATCTGGTTGGGAGTTGGTGGGCTGCTAGTAGTCCCCATCCAAGAAATAAACTCACCCAGATCTGGTGAGTAATCAACCTCTTCCTCATAGGTAGCCATAAGATCTCCCTGCCCATTTACAGGTCAACTTCACCTTTGCGCTAAAGACTGTTCACCAGCTGACTAATACCTCTTCGAGAGAGTGAGGCGACAGTAGGGGATCTGAAGGGTCTGGAGGGAACATTTAAACGTTAGCAGGTATGCTCAAGCCCGCAGTCTTGTTGTGGGGTAACATGTGACCGCAGAGTGCAGACCACAAAGCCCCTGGCACCGCAAAGCCATTTTTTTTACATAATAATAAATAATTAATTTTAAAGTGTTTATAAATATTTTTTTTAAGTAAAAGATTAATAGTTTTTTTTAATCCAAAATAATAAAATAAAAATAACAAAAAAAATAAAAAACATAAATAACACTAATAAATAAAAATAATAAAAATGAAAAATAAAAACTTTTAGTACTTATATTATTTTTTAATTGATGCTCAATTACATCATCATATATTATAAAAATATTAAAAATGAAACATAAAAGCGTTTGACACTTACATTATTTTTTTAATTGATCATCTACATCATCCTATATTATATTTTAATATTTATATTATATATTATTTTATTACTAATAAATATTAAAACTAATATTAACATATATCATCTCAATTTATTTACTAAAATAATATATTGATTACTTTTTTTTCATATATATATATACGATAATATAAAAGTGATTTCAATATAACTAATAAAAATATATGCCATATATCTTTCTCTAGAGTGATTTTCAATCCTTTTATACATAAATCTAATTCAAATATAATCACTGAATGTGACACACAAAGAATATCATTAGAACAATGTCTCAATGTCACACACTCATAATACCATAGAATTGAATGTGACACACTTATAATTGAATGTGACACACTTATAATACTATGAGAACAATAAATTTTATTGGTTTCTTCTTGTTATTTAATTTATTAGATTTTTTTATTATAAAATTTGTAACATATTTTTATTCCCACTTTTAAATATAGGAATAATGAGGCTCCGAGTTCAGGGTTAATGGAATTTCTAGTTGACTGTTAAATTGATGTAATATCCCGCTCTTGTGAGAACATGTTATGATTTATTCTTTGAGGACACTTGCGTGCAAGTGATCTGGTTATAGTACATGATTATTTGTTTTGAATATGGATCATTATGATGATGTTGATGGTTGTGATTAATGTTATTTGATATATATGTATTGATAGATGTTATTGATGAGTTTTCACTAAGTGTGCAGGACACTTGACAGATTGTGGATGCCAAGGGCATCAATGGGCCTCCTTGGACTCTTGATTGAGTCAGGGAGTGGATTGTATTGGTTTGAGTATTTCATTTATGCATATGTGACATATGATTGAGTGTAGTATGATTTTTTATATGGATCAGTGACAGTGTTTTGTTAATGAATGCAAGTCGACAAATACTTGTTAATCTGACTCACATAAGGAGTAAAGGGGCCATGCACATAGACCATATATTGAGGGAGAGGTGTGGAAACGTCCCTATCACATCCTACTAGCACTCTCGTTGTGACTCCAATTGTAGGTTAATCATTACTTAGTTCGAGAGGTCCATGATGTTGTGAGGGAAAACTAAGACAGTCGCTCACAAAGATTTCTAAGGGGAGTGCAATAAGCCAGAGTCCTTATTCCTTAGAATCCCTTAGTCTCTCACAAGGTCGCTCGAATGGAGTGCTGACTCCAAGGGTTGGAAAAATATCAAAACTAGTCAAAGGTGAGTGGCACCCTTGGAACCCGGAGTGCGTCTTGAAGGGCATGTCACGTAAATAAAAATTGAGTCAATGAATCTAGGTGGCCTAGAAAACCTTGAGAGAATGATTAAACCTTGAAAAATCTGCAGGCCTTTCCAGATTAAATTAATCAATGAAATATTGAAATTATTAATTAAAAGTCTAAGCCTATTCAAAAGGGGGGGAAGAAATTAATCTTGAGTCTAATTTTTGTAAGAAGACTAAAACTAAATTATAAATTAAATTAAAAAGAGGATGAAGAAAATCAAGTTAAGATTTAAGAAAAGGTGAAATATATCTAAAGATTTGATAAGGCACATGTGTGCAAGAAAATATTAAAAGGGAGTTTTAAAATAAGAAAAAACTAAAGATGAGAGAATAGGGTATGTGATCCAGAATCGGATCCAAGAGCTTGATGGGGCTCAGAAAGGCCTGAAAATAAAAGTTCTCGGAATGGCTTCAAAATGGACGTGTGTGTAGGTATTGTTGATACGAACCCAACGCAACTTGAATGAGCTCAAACGAACATCTTATGCTCAAGTTATGATGATCTTTTCATTTTTCCAAACAAATAAAAAAATGTTGACTATACAGTCTGTACAGTTCCACATTGCAACTGACTGTACAGGCTATACAGCCATACATCTAACATGGTAGGAACAGTTGGAAGTCTGGAGGTGACACGTGGTAGCTTACCGTACAGTGACTAGGTGTACGGACTGACACGTGGCATGGTGACTAGGTGTACGGATGCTGACATGGATAGGACAGGTGGACCAATCTGGGGGTGACACATGGCACTCCCATACATATGATGTGTCATTTTTGTATGGGTGACATGGCACATCCATACGACACATGGAAATTACAGGTCCAGTGACAGAGTGATGTGGCAGACACGTGGGCAAATTAATATTCAACACAGGACAATGTACTTGGAGAATGGGGAGGTGCCACATGGCCCAGACATGGGCTACCACATGGCACCCATGGATTGGTTTGTGGGTATTTGCAAAACAATTTGGAGTCTCCAGGATTCGACTTCGTGACCTCTATGCGGGGCGAAGGGTTTGGCAAAGTCGAGCTAGCCAGCCCGCTGAAGGGTGGAACTTAACCATATGGTGGTGTCGAATTTATTTAAGTTTGATATGTTGAGTATATGGGCGGAGAAAGGGTTGGGGATAGCCCCAACCCTCAACACAAATCTTACCACCGGACCACACACTATATGACTGTGGGGATATGCTATGTTGCTTTTAGCACGCAAAATGGAAGAGTCTAGCCTATGGTTTTGGGATACCCCCACATGTTATTCCATATGGCCTGGGGGTTCTGGTTAATGGAAAGCGTGACTCTAGAGTGGTTAACCCTGGTCGGTCGGGCTAGCCCGTGGACCAAGGGCCTAACCGTGGACTAGTTTTCAGGGGCTTATCCCATATGTTAGTGCATGGATGAGTTGGGGACTGGCCACATGGCCTAGCACACGACCAAGAGCCAAGAAGTGGGGAGCTAGTGCCTGGCCATATGGTGGGATCCCATACAACCAATGGCCAGGGCATAAAGGTTTGTAACCTATATTAATTCAAAAGTGGGTTATAAACTATATATTAGTGATTTTTATTGATTGTATATGTAAATTTGGAGATTTTGGGTCCTTTTTTAGGACGGATCTTGGGGGGGGAAGTTGGGATATGACTACCAACTTCAGATCTATATAAACTAGGCCTTCTTGAGGCCATGGAGGGAGATTCAAAGCAAGTTTATGCTGAATATTTTCCAAGCCAAAGCCATTTTTATGCAGGGAAGTTATCGAGGAGCGCACCTTTGCGGGCCATTTCTGGGAGCTACGATCATCCAATTTTAGTGTCGTTTCTTCTGTTGGGTTCTAGAGATCTGGTAGAACAAGACCATATCAGTTTTGTAACCTTTTGGAACTATTGTGATGTAATTATTTATATTTGAATATAATAAGAAATCCTCACCCACTGAGACAAAGGCCTGGAGACATAAGCGAGATTGCCGAACTCTGTTATCACATTGGTGTTTATGTTTTGTTGATGTTTATGCTTCATTTCAGTTCTGTGCATGATTATATGGTTGTGATGTTTCTTCTATACTTATTCCTCTTTATTTAATATTCCTAATTGGTTAATCAAGACATGCTTAATAACTCAACCATAGTCGTGTAAAAGATCATTTTGGATCAAGTGGTATCAGAGCTAGTTGACGTTTGGATTTGAGTTTTGCATGTTAACTAGGGAAAATATACTTCATAGTGAATAAGAGATTGTCGAAGAGAATCCATTGATTGGACTAAAAAAGAGAACTTCTCAAAGCGAGAGTATGGCATCGAAAGAGGGACTTTCTCAAGATGAGAGAGAGTTTCGAAAAAAATTATTTGTCATGTCGGAGATGATGAAGGTTTTGTATGAAGATTACTTGGAATGAAAGAGACCAGTTCTTGGTCAATATTCAAAGGGGAAAATTGAAGAAGGAAAGTATCCTCCTCAAATTCCTCCTTCACCTCCATCATCACCTCCTTCTTCTCCTTCTTCTACAAGTTCAAGTTATAAATCCAATGCAAAGAAACATGTCCATAAACATAAGAATGAAATGTCATTATTAAAACTTGATGTTAAATTTGAATTACCCAGGTATGATGGTAAAGTTAATGCAGAGAGACTTGACAATTGGGTTAGACACATGGAGTTCTATTGCAGTGTGCATCAAATCAAGGATGAGGAAACTTAGATAAAGTTGGCATCATTGAGACTTGCAGGCACAACACTCATCTAGTGGCAAAGCAAGTTTTATTTCTGCACTTAGAAATCAATTATATCCTTTGGGTTATAAAGAAAAAGCGTTAATTGAATGGCAAGATTTTAAACTAAGAAAAGAACAAGCAGTGCAAGAATACACAGATGGCTTTCATAAAATGGCATTGATGTTAGATATCCCTTTACATACCCATGAAACTATTATGAAGTATATAGGAGTTTTACTTGCACATATTCAAAATATTGTATTCATGTTTGGACCTACTAATGTTGATGAGGTTTTTGTTCAAGAGACATACATTGAAGAAAGGAAAACATGTGTTGGTGTATCAGGGGAATCGTCTTCAAGGAAAGAGGACAAGAGGAAGTGGAATGGAAAAAATGAAAATGTAGTGACGAGAAAGGAAGATAAGCCCACTCGCAAGAATCGCAAGAAAGAGGGGCATGATGAGGACCGTTGTTGGAAATTTTATCCTGAGAAGAGACCAAAGTGGTTCAAGGAGAAGAAAGGGAGGCAAACAGTTGCAACAACAACGTGACCCACAAACTTGGGATCGGATTCAGGTGACAATTCTAAGGTCTCATTGGTTAGTATGACAGGTAAAATTGGCGAAAGACTTGATTATATAAGTAACTTGTTTCACATCAGGGTCATCATGCGACACACTAAGGTCGATACATTGATAGATAGTGGATCTCAATCTAATCTAATTTCAAAAGAATTGGTTAAGCAATTGGGATTAAAAACACATATACATCATAAGCCATACACACTTAAATGGATAAGCAATAATCATCAAATGCACATACTGAAGCAGTGCACATTAAAATTTTCAATTTCATCTAAGTATGTGGATGGGGTAACATGTGATTTGGTGCTACTAAGTGAATGTGGAATGGTATTAGGTAGTCCATACTTGTATGATCGTAAAACAATCTTCTACAAGACAAAGAATCAATATCAATTAACCAAAGCATGTCAAGAATATGTGGTTCAGGCTCATCATGTAAAGGCAAATAAAACTCTTCAAACAATGGAACAATTAAATAAGGCATTTCAAGCAAGAAACAAACCTATAATTGTTTCAAATGAAGTAATCGATCTTAAGCAAGAACATGAGATGATTGTAGAATGGAAAATCAATCACATTTTGCTTCAAGATAAGCTTATTACATGCAAATATTACAAACATATCAGCGCATTTGCAGTCACATTTTTTATGCTATCATTAGTAATGTTGTCTACATGGATGATAGTGGCTTCAGTAAGATGTGATAGGGTACAAATGACTAACAATATGCTGTCAGTTCTCATGATTGTGTTACAGTTAATCTTGATGAGACAGGTGCACAGGATAGAGGTCAAAGAAAAGGAACAAGTTGGGTGGCCTATCCTGAGATTGATGACTATTCAGTAACCTTTTGGGGACCAAAAGGTCCTTTGGTGGGGAGGTGTGATCCAGAATCAGATCCAGGAGCTTGATGGGGCTCAGAAAGGCCTAAAAATCAAAGTTTTCATAATGGATTCAAAATGTACGTGTGCGTAGGCCTCATCAATACAAACCCAACACAACTTGAATGAGCTTAAACGAATGTCATATTCTCAAGTTATGACGATCTATTTGTTTTGCCAAACAGGCAAAAAAATGTTTACTATACAATTTGTACAGTGCCACGAGGCAGCTGATTGTACAGGCCATATGGCCGTACAATAGACATGGAAGGAATAGTTGGCAGTATGGAGGTGACACATGCCATCTAACCATACAATTACTGGGCTTATGGATTTACACGTGGCAGGGTGACTTGGCGTATAGATGTTGACGTGGACATGATAGGTGGACCAATCTGGGGGTGACACGTGTCACCATTGCAAGTGTGACATGTGGAATGACCATACAAAATACATGGCATGTCTGTACGGGTGACGTGGCACATCCATATGACACATGGAAGTTACAGATCCAGTGGTAAGTACAATGGCAGAGTGATGTGGCAGACATGTAGGTGAATCGATGGTCGACACGTGGCAATGTACTTGGCGAATGGGGAGGTGCTACGTGGCCCAGACATGGGCTTCCATGTGGTACCCATGGATTGGTTTGTGGGTCTTTGCAAAAAAATTTGGAGTCTCTAGGATTTGACCTCATGACCTCTCTGCGGGTGAAGGGTTTGGCAAAGTCGGGCTAGCTAGCCCGCCGAAGGGTGGAACTTAAACATATGGTGGCACTGAATTTATTTTAGTTTGATATGTTGACTATATGGGCAGAGAAAGGGTTGGGGCTAGCCCCAACCCTCAGCAAAAATATTACCACCATACCACACATGATATGACCATGGGGATATGCTCTGTTGCTTTTGGCACGTGAAATGGAGGAGTCTAGCCTATGGTTTCGGGATACCCCCACATGTTATTCCATATGACCCGGGGGTTATGGTTAACAGATAACACAACTCTAGAGAGGTTAGCCCTGGTCAGTCAAGATATCCCACCAATGAAGGGCCTAAACATGGGCTGGTCTTTGGGGGCTTATCCCATATGTTAGCACGTGGATGAGTTGGGGACTAGCCATATGGCCTAACACACGACCAAGAGCCAAGAAGTGGGGAGCTAGCATGCTAGGTGCTAGCGCCTGGCCATATGGCGGGATCCCATATGACCAGTGGCCATTGCATAAGGGGTTGCGCCCTATATTAATGCAAAATTGGGTTATGAACTATATATTAGTGATTTTTATTGATTTTATATGCAGATTTGAAGAGTTTTGTCCCTTTTTGAGGGATATTGGGCCATTTTTTAGGCCATATCTTTGGGGGAAGTTGGGATATGGTTACCAACTTCATATCTATATAAACCAAGCCTTCTTGAAGACATGGAAGGATATTCAAAGTAGTTTTATGCTGAATATTTTCCAATCCAAAGCCATTTTTATGGAGGGAAGTTGTTGAGGAGCGCACCTTTGCAGGTCATTTCTGGGAGCTCTGGTCATCCGATTTGAGTGTTGTTTCTTCTGTTGGGTTCTAGAGATCTGGTAGAACAAGACCAAATCAGTTTTGTAACCTTTTGGAACTACTATGATGTACTTATTGATCTTTTAACAGAAATAATAAAGCCTCAACCACTGAGACAAAGGCTCGGATACGTAGGCGAGATTGTCGAACTTCATTATCACATTGGTGTTTATGTTTTGTTGTTGTTTATGCTTCATTTCATTTATGTACATGATTATATGTATGTGATGTTTCTTCTATACTTCTTCCTCTTTCTTTAAGCTTCCTAATTTATTAATCAACACATGCTTAATAACTCAACCATAGTCGTGTAAAAGATCATTTCAGATTAGTATGCATAGAAAGGAATCTAGAGTCTAGCTACCACTAGTTTAACTAGGAGAAAATTCTTATTTTAACTCAACTCAAATTTAGTAAGGCGTCAATCATTAAATGAGAATATGGGGAATAAAGAGACAACTAGGAGTGATTTAAGGAGCGCATTTGAGAAATGTGTTGGAAATTGACTTTTAATTAAAATAAAATATGGATTTACTTGTGCAACTTGGGGGAGAGGGTGACAAGTGTGAGAAGGAATAATTCTAAATTAATTAATTAAAAAGATAATTATTGTGCAAGTGGGGAGGTGTCAGTGAGAAAATTTTCTATAAATAAAATAGTCAAGATGGTAAACGGGGACACTGGTTATTGGTAAAGTTATGCTTATGAATTATTTTTGACCAGTTTTTCTTGTAATATTTGGGATACCCAGCTTGAGAGAGAGTGGTGGCTCTACCTTGCGAGGCAAGCTTGGAGCTAGAGGATTTTCTGGTGGTGTGGGTGTGGCTCATTTGCGGCTCAGAGGTATAAGGGGGAATAAGAGTACCCCTAACATTGGTTGGGAGGTATCGGTGATGTCTCCATGATTAGGAAGTGGGAGGTCGACAGGAACGCCAGTTGCCGAAGATCATCTCCAAGCCCATCTTCACCGTTGGTTACGGTATTTTATGGAATTTAAAATTGTGTTTGGATTTAAATTGTATAATCAACTTTTTATAATTTTCTATAAACTTTGTTGAATCTTGAATTCGTATAAGACCAGCTCCTTGAGGGCTATATGTAAAATGAAAGTGAAATTGTATTCATTGTCGTTCTGAGTTTCTTCTAATAAATCATTTTTTTATTATTTATGGTGCTTTTATTTATAATCTATTAGGTTCCTTGTGCTCATTGTTATTGAATTTTACAAGGAATGTGCTAAAATAAACTGACAACTAATAGTGGATAGATATATACATAAATCCATTTCCTTTATCGATGCATGGAGATGCATATCCGAGTTTTGGTTATTTCTTCTTGTTGATTTTTTCAACGATTATCTAGATTGCTTCCCCTGTGTAAAATGGTTGATTTTCCCTTGGTTTAATATTGTGTGGGACTCAACTTCATTTGAATCCATCATAATTTGTGTGATCAACTGATTAATTTGTTCCTCCAAAAACCCCACTTCGTTTGGGTAGTCGCTACCAGATTTTTCAGTATTATCTTCTATATCTCTGGTGCGCCCTTCTTAGAACTCAATCCATTGTCAAATTAGGGATTTTCTCAGTGCGCCCTTCTCCTCACTCAAACCATTGACAATTTTGGGCTTTGATCAGTGTGCCCTGTCATCATTCAATCCATATGACAGATTCAGTCTTTTCTCAGTGCATCCTTCTCCTCTCTCAAACCATTGACAGGTTTGGGATTTGCTAAGTGTGCCTTTCTCATTGCTCAACCCAGACGACAGAGTTCAGGCTTTCTTAGTGCGCTCTCTCTTCTCTCAATCCAAATGATGAATTCAGGCTTGCTCAGTGTGCCCTCTCATTGCTCAATCCAAATGATAGAATTTGGGCTTGCTCAGTGCACCCTTATCATCACTCAATCCAGACGATAGAATTCAGGCTTGCTCAGTGCGCTCTCTCATCGCTCAATCCAAATGAAGAATTTGGGCTTGCTCAGTGCGCCCTTCTCATCGCTCAATCCAAACGACAGAATTCGGGCTTTCTCGGTGCGCCCTCTCATCTCTCAATCCAAATGACAAATTTAGGCTTGCTCACTGTGCCCTTCTCTTCACTCAATCCATTGACAGATCTCAGGCTTTCCCAGTGCGCCTTTCTCATATTACTCCGTAGCTGTCTAGATACGAATTCCCTCTGTGTGAGTGCTTTCTAAATAAGTTTTTGTTTGGAAGGTGTATCTGAGTTTTGACGGAGGTTATCTTTACTCTTTTGGAAATGATTGGCTTAGTGGTGAAGGAAGTGGTGTTTCCAACTGCCCACCATGGTTCTCATTTCCCCTTTAACAATTTGTGCAGCCTCGTTGGCCCCTTGTGCGTCGGTTTGCTTGTAAAAGAGGGTCAGTTGAGATTCACCCCCAATTCGTCTCCCTATCCCTAACCTTACTTACCCTCTAGATTTTAGTTGAAACCGTATTTACTTACCTTTCTCCTAACGGTGGTTAAGCGCATATTTAATTGCAAGAATTTTCTATTTTCGTTTGTTAGCGTAAATGGTTAAGTTATTGTCAATTATGTCAGACCTTCTTGGATCCTTTAATGGGTATGAAAATTAGCATTGAATTATTTATGTATTACTCAAGAAGATTTGATCTTCCTTGATGTCTTATAATTGGAAATAAGATTATGCATATGGAGTCTTATGTTAAATGTTTAATTATGACTAGAGTTTCCTTAATTCTTAACTAGATTGTAAGTAAGTATCAAGTTCCTTGTATTCGTTAAATAAGATTTTGGTCTCCTTAATCCTTTATAATTGGGTTTGTAACTTGGCTTGATAAGACTTTACATATGGTGTGATATGTGTCAATCTTCCTAATTCTTTTAGTAGATATATAAGACAACCTTGACTTCTATTTAGTGCTTATTATTGTCAATTCTAAAAGGAATATGTAATGAAAGATAACATTGAATGGTATGTCTAGCTTAAGAAGATTGATCTACCTATGATTTATTAAATAAAAAGAAATTTAGTCTTGAATATATATATTATTAGTGGTTAGCTCCTTACTGTCAATCCCTTAGAATGATAAAGGAATAAATTGCTAGAGCAACACTAAGGGTATGGTGTAGAACTTGTTTTATGTACATAGTAAATTGTATCTTGTTTGGTAAGAATTATCCATAGATCAATCCTTGAATGGTAAGTGGTAATAGCTGATAGATATAGCATTCTTGCATAGTATACGGTTATGTTTAGTAGAACGAATAGATAATTCCTCTTTCTAATTGTACTTAATTATTGATTGAAGATTGACTAAGTTTAGTATTTATTATATTTGTGCCATGAATAATTGATGATTGGGTGATATTGATGATCTAGTATGGATTGTGGTTTATGTTGGGCTATGGGATTTAGATACCTCCTCATTCTTGATCAGAACAGTCCCCAGTCCTGAGACCTTTAATCATAAAAATCAATCAGATGAATCCTGGAAATGAACATTGTTTATGTGTCTTGGAGGTCCTAACTGTGCAGGATAGGTTGGGTGGGTAGTTCTTTTAATATTTAGTGACATGGTTGATCAATTATTAGTATTTTTCTTCAGTTGATCGTGATGTGTTGATTATGTTCAGCTATTAATGATGATGATACATTGATCTGTGTCATTGTTTATTATAATGATGTGTTGTTTATGTGTTGCTATTAACTATGTTAATGCATTGATTTTCTGTCGTTATTAGTTATGATGATGTGTCGCTTGCGATGCTATTAATTATGTTGTGACGATTTTAATATCCTCATGCAAT
>ML797597.1:323944-334281 GCA_009831015.1 Picea engelmannii | reverse complement strand
ATAGTACATCACTATTCGTTGTCGTAATGGAGGGGTCGTTACATATGGTATCAGAGCAGGTTCAAACCTACGACTTGGTATCATTACGCCTTCCATTGTATTAAACACTTGATTAATAACTTATCGCTAATTAGAATTGAAATTTTTCCATGCAAGTAATCATGGTTAGAGGACGTCATGGAGGTAGATGATGTGGTGCTAGGGGAGGAGGTGTGACACCTCCAGTAGCATCCACACTAGAGGGGTCTAACCCCCAAGGAGAAGAATAAGTCATTGGACAAGAGAAAGTTGATGTGGGGGATGTGGTTGGTTTAATGAGGTCCTTTCATATGATGTCAAATGCCTTGATTAACTGAGTAGATAGAGATGAGGCCAGGGAACCTGTACCTAATGAGGGTTCACACAGCGCTCGAGCTAGAAGTGGTAGCATTCACAGAGAACTCGAGAAAGTGAAGTTTATCGAGTTCATGGGTGCCACGGATGGCGCATCCGCCAAGGCATGGTTGGAGAACATGGAGATGTGTTTTTCACTTCGTTACTACACCTCCAACATGAAGGTCCGCATGGTTGTATTTCAGCTGAAGGGGAACGCTCTTCTATGGTTGAAGATGCTTCTACCTCAACTAAACATGGTCGTTGAAGACGTGTCATGGAAATTGTTCAAGGAATGGTTTCGGGAGAGGTATTTGTTAGAGGAATTCATTGAGAATCAACTCAATGAGTTCAACGCCTTACGAAATGGTGTTCATATAGTGTCAGAGAATGAGGTCAAATTTATGAAGCTACTTTGGTAAGCTCCACATCTAAACATGGAGAAGTTAAAGATCAACAAGTTTGTGTTTGAACTCAAATTCAACATCCATGCGAAGGTGAGGATCCTAATGCCTCAGACATTGCATGATGTCGTCCAAAAGGCCCTCATAGCTGAGGAGGAATTGACCAGCAGGGGTCAGGGTAGGACTCCTGTAAGATCGACTAGACAGAAGATATCTAGAGCGTAGCAACATCATAAACTAGCCAGACATATATCATGGTATCAAGATACGTCTAGAGGATCCATCTTCATGACACCATGAAGATCGACTCCTCAACAGAGGACTCCCTACAGAGGACCATCGCATCAGCAACAACATCGCCCGCAACAACAGTAGTTTAGGCCTTTTCAGCAGAATATACTAGGATATTAGACTGGTAGGCCAACAACTTCTACTTCGGGGACCAGGAGTACTAGACCAAAAACTAGATGCTGGACATGTGGAGAGCCACATTACTAGGGAAGCTCTCCTATTGAGAAGGTCAGGGCGTTCGGATCAGTAGGACCCACTACAGTGGGATATTTTTGCAAGGCCCATGGGATTCATGCAGTGGTGAATAACCGTCAGGTCAAGCACCAGTCCACTGTGCTCGAGACATCAGGTAAATCACTGACCAAACTTTTAGTATTTTGATAGATCCAGGTGCTACAGAGAGATTTGTTTCTAGTGCAAAGCTAAAGAGAATTAAGGCAAAGGAAGTTGAGCAGGAATAGTTGAGATACGTAGAAATGGATTTGGGTGCCAAAAAAAAGGTTGGAGGAAGGGTTACATACTGTAGCATTGACTTGGGATATTTTTTAACGAAGTTCGACCTATATGTCATGATATTAGGATCGTATGACACAGTGATCGGTATGGACTGGTTGGAATCACACGATGAGATACTCAACTGTAAAATGAAACGTTTAAGTTGGACAGATGATGCAGGATGGAGAAGATTGATTGTAAGGAGAAACCAGGGAGTGTCCTTGAGGTTCATCTCTTCCCTACTGCTACAAAAGAGCATGCACAAGGGATTTAAGTTATATGCAATCTTATCACTAAATGAAAGGGGTGAGGCAGAAGGGTTGGAAGACCTTCCTATAGTACGAGAGTTTGCATATGTGTTCCCAGAAGAGTTACAAGGTTTTCCACCTAAAAGAGAGTTGGATTTTACAATTGAATTGAAACCTGGAACTGAACCTATAGCAAGAACGCCATATCAGATGTTAATGCTTGAGTTACAGGAGTTGAAAACGCAATTGAAGGAATTGTTGTACTTGGGACTTATACATCCAAGTGTGTCACGTTGGGGTGCGCCTGTTATTTTCATAAGAAAGAAGGATGGATCGTGGATACTTTTCATCAACTACCGTCAACTGAACAAAGCGATGATCAAGAACCAGTATATGTTTCCAAGAATAGATGATTTGTTTGATCAAATGAAGGGCGTGACGGTGTTTTCAAAGATCGAATTGAGATCAGGATATCACTAGTTATGAATTAAAGAGGACGATAGTCCTAAGACCACATTCAAGAAGAGTTTAAAACACTATGAGTTTATTGTTCTACCATTTGGACTAGCAAATGCCCCAGGGGTATTCATGAGTTTGATGAATGGGGTGTTCCATGAATACTTGGATAAGTTTTCTCAAGTATTCATTGATGACATACTGATATATTCTTGGATGATAGAAGAACATGATAAACATTTACGCTTGGTACTACAATGTTTATGAGAAAACAAATTATACGGGAAATTGTCGAAATGTTCTTTTTACCAATAAAAGATTCATTACTTGGGGCAAGTTATATCTGGTGAAGGTATAGTTGTGGAACCAAAAGAATTAGAGTATATTATGGAATGGCCTGCACCAACAAGTGTACAAGAAGTACGCATCTTTATGTGTTTAGTAGGATATTACTAACGTTTTGTCTAAGGTTTTTCAAAGATAGAAAATCTGATCACCGAACTGCAGAAGAAAAAAAAGAAGTTTGTATGGATTGAGAAATGTGTGGAAGAATTTCAAAGGCTCAAGGAGTTGTTGAATATAGTGTCGATACTAAAAGTCCATGACATAGACAAGGAATTCTTGGTATGCATGGACACATCCAATGAAGGTTTAGGCGGAGTTTTGATGCAAGATGGTCGAGTAATCACTTACATTTCTAGGAAATTAAGAAACCATGAGGAGAACTATGCAAAGCATGATTTGGAGTTATTGGCCATTGTGTATTCCTTGAGAGTGTGGAGACACTATCTGATTGGACAGAAATTAAAACTAAAAACAGATCATTATGGATTGCAGCATATATTTACACAGAGTGACTTGAACGCGAGGCAAAGGTGTTGGTCAGAATTACTTAGTGAATAGGATTTTGAGATTTCTTACATAAAAGGTATGGTGAATAGAGTGGCCAATACGTTGAGTCGGAGACCACACATATTTTCAGTGATACCTCTTCAGACGAATCTTCGAGAAAATATTCTAACTTTACAAATCGATGATGACTGGTATAAGGAGGTTAAGGAAAATATCGGACAAGACACCATTATGGTACCAAGGTTTGAAGATTATACATTAGACAATGACAAAATGATGAGGTATAATAACAGGATTTACATACCTCCTAACGATGAATTGAGAAGTTTGATCTCAAGTGAAGCTCATAGAGCAGTGTACATGGCTCATCCGAGAGTCACGAAGATGCAAGATGACCTTAAGCATTTATTCTTCTGGAATGGAATGAAAGAAGACATAGTTAGTTACATGACGATATGTCTAGAATGTCAGCAAGTGAAGGTTGAACATAGAAATCTGGCAGGATTACTACAGCCACACGTCTTTCCAAAATCGAAATGGGAGGCCATTTTGATGGACTTTATTTTCGAATTATCGTTGACAACAAGGAGACATGACTCAATTTTCATGCTAGTTGACACTTTGATGAATAGTGCACACTTTATTCATGTACGTACAACATATTAGGTGCCAGACATAGCTAGATTTTTTGTCGGTGAGATTGTGAGATTACATGGTGTACCAAAAAGGATCATATATGATAGAGGATCGATGTTTACAGGATAATTTTGGACCAGTTTCCAAGAGGCTTTGGAGACACAACTAAACTTTAGTCCAACATATCATCCTGAGATAGGTGGGAAGACAGAAAGAACGAACCAAATTTTGGAATATAAGTTGTGTATGTATGTAATGGACCAACATAAGAATTGGGAATAATTGTTGCCAATGGTAGAGTTTTCATACAACAACAACTATCAAAGGACCATTAATATGGCACTGTTTGAGTTTATTTACGGGCAACCGTGTCGGACGTCGTTGAGCTAAGATCGACCTGAGGATAGGATCCTGGTGGGACCAGAAGTGATCCAAGAAATGGAAGAGAAAATGAAAATGATAAAACAAAGGATTAAAGAAGCGCAAGATCGACATAAGAATTATGTTGATGTGCATCGCATTGACCGCAATTATGAAGTTGGAGACCGAGTTTTCTTGCAGGTGAAACCGCAAAAAAGTTCGATCAAGTTTGGAAAGGGTGCTAAACTCTCTCCTAGGTTTGTGGGACCTTTCGAGGTTGTGGAAAGGAAAGGACCCATGGCCTATCGACTAGCCTTGCCTTATTCTTTGAGGCGTATGCACGATGTTAGTGATCCTACACATGTGATTGACATGAGTTCTTTGCAAGTGTCGAAAGAGGGTTCTCTCATGGCGGAGCCAATCTACATTATGCACCATCAAATTCGACAACTACAGTGTCAAATAGTCGATCAGGTCAAGGTCCAGTGGGACAATTATAGCCCACACTCGACTACATGGGAGGATGCATATGATATGCATCAGCAGTCTCCTTACTTGTTTGATATATTAGACATATAGATATGGCCAAATACTTTTATTACTACATTTTATATATTATACAACTTCGGGATGAAGTTTAAAACAAGAGGGGGTGTATGTAACATCCCACTCTTGTGAGCACATGTTACCGACTTATTCTTTGAAGAAACTTGCATGCAAGTGATCTGGTTATAGTACATGATTATTTGTTTTGATTATGGATCCTTATGATGATGTTGATGGTCATGATTAATGTTATTTGATATTTACATATTAACAGATGTTATTGACGTGCTTTCCCTGAGTGTGCAGGACACTTGATAGATTGTGGATGCCGAGGGCATCAATGTACCTCCTTGGAATCGTGATTGAGTCAGGGAGTGGATTGTATTTGTTTGGGTATTTCATTTAAGCATATGTGACATATGATTGAGTATAGTATGATTTTTTATATGGATCAGTGATAATGTTTTTTTAATGAATGCAGGCTAACGAATGCTTTCTAATCTGACTCACATAAGGAGTAAAGGTGCCATACACATAGACCACATATTGAGGGGGAGGTGTGGCAACATCCCTGTCACAACCTTCTAGCACCCCCATCCTAGATTGAATTGTAGATTAATGATTACCTATCTCGAGAGGTCTACGATGTCGTGAGGGCAGACTGAGACAATCACTCATGAAGATTTCTAAGGGGTGTGAAATAAGGCGGAGTCTTTATTCCTTAGAAACCCTTAGTCTCTCACAAGGTCGCTTGAATGGAGTGTTGACTCTAAGGGTTGGACAACTACCAAAACCAGTCAAAGGCGAGTGGCACCCTTGGAGCACAGAGTGTGTCTTAAAGGGCACATCGCATAAATAAAACTTGATTCAATGAATCTAGGTGCCCTAGAAAAACTTGAGAGAATGATTAAACCTTGAAAAAACTACATGCCTTGCCAAATTAAATTAATTAATTAAAGATTGAACTTATTGATTAAAAATACCGATAAAATTATAATCCTATTCAAAAGGGGGGGGAAGAAATTAAGCCTAAGTCTAAGTTTTGTAAGACGACCAAAACTAAATTAAAAATTAAATTAAAAATGGGATGAAAAAAATCAAGTTAATATTTAAGAAAAGGTGAAATATATCTAAATATTTGATAAGGAACGTGTGTGCAAGAAAATATTAAAAGGGAGTTTTAAAATAAGAAACAAAAAAAGAGGAGAAATTAGGGTACTTATAGAAAGGAATCTAGAGTCTAGTTACCACTAGTTTCAATAGGAAAAGTCTCTTATTTTAACTCAACTCATATTTAGTAAGGCATTAATCATTAAATGGGAATATGGGGAATAAAGAGACAACTAGGAGTGATTTAAGGAGCGCATGTGGGAAATGTGTGGGAAATTGAACTTTAATTAAAATAAAATATGGATTTACTTGTGCAACTTGGAGGAGAGGGTGGCAAGTGTGAGGAGGAATAATTCTAAATTAATTAACTAAAAAGCTAATTATTGTGCAAGTGGGGAGGTGTTAGTGAGAAAAAATCCTATAAATAAAATGGTCAAGATGGGTAAAGTTATTGGTAAAGTTATGTTGTCGAATTATTTTTGACTGGTTTTTCTTGTGAGAGTTGGAATACCCAACTTGAGAGAGTGGCTCTACCTTGCGAGACAAGATTGGAGCTAGAGGATTTTTTAGTTGTGTGTGTGTGGCCCCTTTGTGGCTCGGTGGGCTAAGGGAAAAGAAGAGTACCCTTAGAGTTGGATGGGAGGTACCAATAACCTCTCCACTATTAGAAAACGGGAGGCCAGAAGGAACGCTAGTTGTGGAATATCATCTGCAAGCTCCTCTTCGTCGTTGGTTATGGTATTTTATGGAATTTGTAATTGCATTTGGATTTAAATTGTATAATCAATTTTTTATAATTTTTTGTACATTGTGTTGAATATTGAATTTATATAAGACCAACTCCTTGAGGGCTATATCGAAAATTAAAGTGAAATTGTATTCAGTGTTGTTCTGAGTTTCTTCTAAGAAATCATTTTTTTCTTATTTATAGTGTTTTTATTTTTAATCTGTTAGGTTCCTTGTGCTCGTTGTTATTGAATTTTACAAGGAATGTGCTAAAATAAACTGACAACTGATAGTGGAAATATATATACAGAAATCTGTTTCCTTGATCGATGCATGGATATGCATATCCGAGTTTTGGTTATTTCGTCTTGTTGATTTTTTTCAATGATTATGTAGATTGCTTCCCCTCTGTAAAATGGTCGATTTTTCCTTAGATTAATATTGTGTGGGAATCAAATTCAATTGAATATTTCATACCTCTGTGTGATCAACTGATTAATTTTTTCCTCCAAAAACCCCACTCCGTTTGGGTAGTCGTTGCTATATTTTCCAGTATTATCTTCTAGATCTCTAGTGCACCCTTCTCAGAACTCAATCCATTGA
Source organism: Picea engelmannii (assembly GCA_009831015.1). NCBI lineage: Eukaryota > Viridiplantae > Streptophyta > Pinopsida > Pinales > Pinaceae > Picea > Picea engelmannii. Next base: position 327,182 of record ML797597.1, on the reverse strand, counting down.
CAGATTTGGGATTTTCTCAATGCGCCCTTCTCCTCGCTCAAACCATTGACAGGTTTGGGCTTTGCTCAGTGCACCCTCTCATCGCTCAATCCAGATGACAGATTTGGGCTTTACTCAGTGCGCCCTTCTCCTCTCTCAAACCATTGACAGGTTCGGGCTTTGCTCAGTGCACCCTTCTCATTTCTTAACCCGGACGATAGAATTCGGGCTTTCTCAGTGCACCCTCTCTTCGCTCAATCCAAATGACGAATTCGAGCTTGCTCAGTGCGCCCTCTCATCGCTCAATCTAGATAACAAAATTTTGGCTTGCTCAGTGTGCCCTTCTCATCGCTCAATCCAGACTAAAGAATTCGGGCTTGCTCAGTGTGCCCTCTCATCTCTCAATCCAAATGACGAATTCTGGCTTGATCAGTGTGCCCTTCTCATCGCTCAATACAGACGACAGAATTCAGTATTTCTCAGTGCGCCCTCTCATCGCTAAATCCAAATGACGAATTTGGTCTTACTCATTGCTCCCTTCTCTTTGCTCGATCCATTGACAGATATCGGGCTTTCCCAATGCACCTTTCTCAGATTACTCCTTAGGCATCCAGATCTGAATTCCTCTACGTGAGTGTCTTCTAAATCGGTTGTTGTTTGGAAGGTGTATCTGAGTTCTGATGGAGGCAATATTTACTCTTTTGGAAATGATTGGTTTAGTGGTGAAGACAGTGGTGTTTCCAGCTGCCCACCAGAGTTCTCATTTCCCCTTTAATCATTCACACAACCTCGTTGGCCCTTTGTGGGTCGGTTTCCTTGCAGAAGAGGGTCGATTGAGGTTCACCCCCAGTCCATATCCCTATCCCTAAACTTCCTTACCCTATATCTTTTAAGTGAAACCGTATTTACTTACCTTGCTCCTAACGGTGGTTAAGCACAGATTTAATTGCAAGAATTTGTTATTTTCGTTTGTTTGCGTAAGTGGTTAAGTTATTGTCAATTATGTCGAACCTTCTTGGATCCTTTAATGGGTATGCAAATTAGTATTGAATTATTTGTGTATTACTCAAGAATATTTGATCTTCCTTGATGTCTTATAAGTGGAAGTGAGATTTCGCATCTGGAGTCTTATGTTAAATGTTTAATTACGACTAGAGTTTCCTTAATTCTTAACTAGATTGTAAGTAATATCAATTTCCTTATATTCGTTAAATAAGATTTTTGTCTCCTTAATCATTTATAATTGGGTATGTAAGCTGGCTTGATAAGACTTTACATATTGTGTGATATGTGTCGATCTTCCTAATTCTCTTAGTAGATATATAAGGCAGCCTTGGCTTCTATTTAGTGCTTATTATTTTCAATTCTAAAAGGATATGTAATGAAAGATAACATTGAATGGTATGTCTTGATTAATAAGATTGATCTACCTATGATTTTTTAAATAAAAAGAAATTTTGTTATATATATATATATATATTAGTAGTTAGCTCCTTAGTGTCGATCTCTTAGAATGATAAAGGAATAAATTTTAAGAGCAACACTAAGAGTGTGGTGTAGAATTTGTTTTTTTGTACATAGTAAATCATATCTTGTTTGGTAAGAATTACCCATAGACCAATCCTTGAATGTTAAGTAGTAATAGCTGATATATATAGAATTCTTGCATAGTCTTCGATTATATTTGATAGAACGAATAAATCATAAAAGTCTTGAGCAATAATGTTGAATGGAATAATGAAAATCCCTACCAAATTCTATGAAGGTACCTATGTTCTTGTGGTCTTTTTTAGTGCTTATGTAATTCCTCTTTATAATTGTACTTAATTATTGATTGAATATTGACTAAGTTTAGTATTTATTCTATTTGTACTATGAATAATTGATGAGTAGGTGAGATTGATGATTTGGTATGGATTGCGGTTTATGTTGGGTTATGGGATTTAGATACCTCCTGTTCCTCAGAACAGTCGCTAGTACTGAGATCTTTAATGGTCAAAATAAATCAAATGAATCCTGGACTTGAGTGTTACTTATGTTTCTTGGAAGTCCTAGCCATGCATGATAGGTTGGGCGGGTAGTTCTTTTAATATTCAATGGCATGGTTGATCAATTATTAGTATTTTACTTCAGTTGATCGTGATGTGTTGATTTGTGTCATTGTTTATTATGATGATGTGTTGATTATGAGCAACTATTAATCATGATGATGTGTTGATTTGTGTTGTTGTTTATTATGATGATGTGTTGATTATGTATTGCTATTAACTATGTTAATGCATTGATTTTGTGTTTTTATTAGTTATGATGATGTGTCACTTGCTTTGCTATTAATTATGTTGTGATGATTTTAATATCCTAATGAAAAATAATAATAATAATAATAATATTTTTACCTATTGTACATCTCTATTCATTGTCGTAACAGAGGGGTTGTTACAATTGAAGAGCTTGTGTATGTGAGGGATGAAGATAGGGCCTCCATTTTTAAGATTTCATCTTGGTATCCTTATATTTCCCTTTTGTGAATCACTTAACCCAAAAATTTATGTCTTCTATAGAAAACACTTTATCCTCTATATAAATGTTTGAAATGTTTTCCATAGCAATAAGGGATTCATAAATATTTTTGAGGTAAGAGTTCCATTCCTTTAGGGGAATCTTATTATTTCTTTAGTTTTATGATGATAGTTGTAGAAGTTTCTCTTGCTTTATATTTATGTAATGTTTTTTTTTCCTTTTAATTAGGGCGTCATGTCTATTTATCAAATCTAATTTTAAGGACTCATTAGAAACATCCCTAATAAATTTTCTAGCAATTTTAAGAAAAAGGGATTGTTGTAAAATTATAATAAAGGTCTTCAATTTTATTTAAAAAATAAATTCATAACCTTTTAATAATTTTACTATTTATGGATTTAAGTTTACATAATAATAAATAATTAATTTTAAAATATTTATAAATATTTTTTTAGTAAAAGATTAATAGTTTTTTAATATCCAAAATAATAAAATGAAAATAACCAAAAAAATAAAAAAACATAAATAACACTAATAAATAAAAATATTAAAAATGAAAAATAATTTTTTTTAATATTTATATTATTTTTTAATTGATACTCAATTACATCATCATATATTATAAAATATTAAAAATAAAAAATAAGAACTTTTAATACTTATTTTAATTTTTTAATTGATACTCAATTACATAGTATATGGTATAACCAATTCCAATACTACTTATAAATTGAAAATT